>MDKF010772607.1:0-24769 GCA_026770625.1 Nicotiana glauca | reverse complement strand
GAAGTTTACACCGGGACAGCTGGTATTGAAGAAAATATTTCCACATCAAGATGAAGCCAAAGAGAAGTTCTCTCCGAATTGGTAGGGTCCGTACATGGTTCACCGGGTTCTAACTGGAGGAGCGCTTATTCTCGCAGAAATGGACGAAGAAGTCTGGCCGAAGCCGATGAACTCAGACGTAGTAAAGAGATACTACATTTGATCACATGATTTTCTTCATGATGTAATTTGAACTACGCCTGACCTAATTCCCGTTTAAGAGGGGATACGTAGGCAGCCCTATGGGTTCGGTCACAGTTTAATAAAAATTCCATTTTTCCCTGATATTGGAACTAGGGCAGAATTTTGAGGAGGACCCTCAAAATTCCGAAGTCAATTTATCAGTTTCTTCATTAGTGCTGACCCAGTAAACTGGGGCTGAATTTTGAGGAGGTCCCTCAAAATTCTGGAATCGATCCGCGTTCAGTTATTCAGCACAGCCGTCAGTAGCACCAGCCCAGTAAACTGGGGCAGAATTTTGAGGAGGACCCTCAAAATTCGGGAACAAACGAGGTTGCCATGTCTTGAACCACGTTGCAGTTGTTGGTTAATCCAAAATAAAACCATTTTTCAAATTTATATTTACATTATATTTACTAAATCATGCATAAATATCATTTGCATCGCTGTTATTTAGCAACGCTACCCCCAATGATACGTGACGTCAAGGGCCAGGGGATACGAACTATCCTTTCCCTCTACAGAACTCACGATTTTTCTTCTTATGTAGGAACCCTAGGTCACAAATTATTGAATACATTCACACACTCGTTCTCTTCAGGAGTGAGGAACAATCGCGCATTCGCAAAGTTACTATCTACACCTAACATCCCCAACAGCCATGATATCACAACCAGCTGTCAGCTAAGAAAATTTCATTACTGTTCACTCTTTATATTTTCTGCATTCTTGCATAAGGCTACTTATCTGCCTTTCGAGACTAAGCTCTTTCTCCACCTGCATTGCATAAGGCTACCTTTCTGCCTTTCGAGTTTAAGCACTACCTCCATCCAGCATAAGGCTACTTTTCTGCCTTCCGAGGTTAAGCTCTACCTCCATCCTGCATAAGGCTACCTATCTGCCTTTCGAGACTAAGCTCTATCTCCATCTGCATCCTGCATAAGGCTACTTTTCTGCCTTCCGAGGTTAAGCTCTACCTCCATTCTGCATAAGGCTAGTTATCAGCCTTTCGAGACTAAGCTCTGTCTCCATCTGCATCCTGCATAAGGCTACTTTCTGCCTTCCGAGGTTAAGCTCTACCACCATCCTGCATAAGGCTACTTATCTGCCTTTAGAGACTAAGCTCTGTCTCCATCTGCATCCTGCATAAGGCTACTTTTCTGCCTTTCGAGGTTAACCTCTACCTCCATCCTGCATAAGGCTACCTATCTGCCTTCCGAGACAAAGCATTGTCTCCTGCATGGCTGAAATATCGCCACTTTTTATTCTTCGAACGGCTGAAATATCGCCACCTGTAATTTAAATTCTCGCTCCGGCTGAAAAATCGCCATCCTTTGCATTCATTTGGCTGAAAGATTGCCACCTTCTCATGGGCTGAAAGATCGCCAACTTATTCAAAGGCATCATAGTTCGGAGGCACCAGCTGCATAGCCCGAGAATGTCATTTGATGGCCTACGAATCTTTACTTTATGCTCTTCATGGCCCGGGACATCATAGTCTGAGGACGTCATCCTAACTGTCCAAAGGCAAAATTCATGGTCCAAACGAGAACTTGCATCATGTTTAAATTATGCACAGTATACACTGCGTCGTTCATTCACAGGTACTCCGACTTGCAAACGGCCATCTCAGCAGGAGCGCTCCCGCTCCGGTTTTTCGATTCTGTTCGACTTCGTAACCTTTCTCAAACTAGACCATCGCGTCCATTTTTTCCTAATCCTAATCGTTGGTTCCTGAACTACATATGGCCTGAATTCTGTAAAACCAGGGATATGTAGGCAGCTCAGAAACCAGAGCGCGGTCAAAATTCTTTCGCAATCGCCAATTCCGATCAAAATTGACCATCTTATCTTTACCCGACAACTCTTTCATCCTCCTCGGGTAAAGAGGGGAAGCTGTTGATACCCAATTTTTTCATATGTATTTTTATACCCCAAAAATACTTTCAAATAGCATTCATATGCATATATAAGCATCCCCAAAGGTTTTAGTATTTTTCCCAATTTTTTTTAAAATTTTTAGAATTAACTTGTTGTCTATTTTAATAGCATAAAACCTCAATAATTATTCCAAAATTGTCCTTTTTGTTAGTCAGTTATTTTCCATCGTTATATTTACACCAAATATGATTAAGGTGATTTTTGCATATTTTTTTTATAAATTTATTCGATATTTTTTAAGCTAAATTGTTCAAAATTGCAATTATAGTCTATGTTATAATTAACCGTGTTTTATAATTATAAAATTGCTCCAGATATTTTTAAATTAATGTTTATATGTTATCAATTAGTGCTATGTTTTCAATTAGTACTGTGTTTTCAATTTGTTTTAAAATTATTTTTAACTATTTTAAATAATTAAAAGGGGAGAAAGTGGCTATTTAAGAACTGGCCCATTTCTATTTCAATTTTAGCCTCAATTCACCCTAATTTTAAACCCAATTCAGCCAACCCACATTCCAATTTGGACCTGACCCGTTAGCCCGACCCAGCCTTGATTCAATCTGAGCCATTGATCAAATGAGATCAATGGTCCAGATTATGTTACCTAAATTAAAGCCTAGCCCACCCCCCCTAACCCCTCGCTTTCTCAAAGACCGATCTCTCTCTATGCTAATGTTTGCTCTCCCTTCTCTCTAGAAACTTCTGGTTCTCTCTTTCTTCTCCGATGGACTTCGTCGCCTCTCCGGCCAACTCCATTCTCACTTCTCTCGACCTCTAGCCGCCATGAAACCTCATCTCGTTGCTTCTCTCTAAGCCTTGAAGCCCTAGAGACATCCACCATGAAAGGCGGTCCCTGGAACCTCGCTTGGCTTATCTCCGGCCTTTCTCCGGTGGGTTTTGGTCCGATTATGCTTTAAATGTCATTGTTAACAAGTTTCACGGCCAGGTTCCTCATCTCACTGATTTTATTGCAAACCCTAATTTTTTATCCATGTCTTTTAAACAATTTCTGGTTTAATCTTTGTGTTCTACACTATTTGTCACTCGACATCTTCGATTGGCTCGAGTTTAAACGCTTTTGTTCCTCTTTTCAAAATTAAGGTTTTTCGACCCCTTCCAAAATCGCTACGCCTTCTGTTTCTTTGAGTGTGATGTGATTATTCCTATTATTATGTGTTTGGTTATATTATGAACCTACTTGTTTGTGAGTTCCATGCTTTAGACCTTTGCTCGGGTTCCGACTCCCTGCTGTTTTATTAGATTTCTTACCTAGGGTTCTTAATTTTGAGACTATTGTGTTTAAATAAGTTTAAATGCTTCTCTTTACTGAATATTCTGTTAATTCCGAGCATCTATTTGAATCCCTGATTTGTATGTGCTTTCCTTAAGGGTTCTTGCACTAATTTTGAATTATTTCCTTATTTGTGAGTTGCTTTCTCTAGTTGGTATTGATTCCCTCTACTTTTGGTTTTAACCGTGATTCTCTGACTGATTTTTCAGAGTGAATTTATATGGTTACCATACATGGGCACTTAAGTACATTTCAAATTATTCTGCATATAGTTTCCTTGTTTTAAGTATTGTGTACCTAGCCTTTATTACTTGCTCCATGATTACTGCTCTTATTATGGTATAATTAGTCATCTGACTGATTCTTTCCTTACCTGATAATTTCTACTCCTATTCGAATCACGAGTCCCTGATTTAAGGAAATTAGGACCTGTGATAGATTCAACTGGGTGCTGCTTCTATAATTATGCCTTATTCTCTACTGCTTTCAAAAAACTATAAGTATTACTCTTCTTTTCTCACTTAACAGACACACAGAGACACGAATAAACTCATTACTCTGAACTTTCTCTCTTTCACACAAACATATTTGGTGCTTTCTATTGTTTCTACACAACTTCTTTCACTTTCCTATTGAATGCTAATTACTCAATTGGCTGAAAGCCAAGATTGAGTGATCCTGGTCACTTTTACCACCCTGGTGGCCTCAACTGTGTTGCTTGCTTTGGTCTACCTGTTGCTCACTTCTTTTTATACTACTGCCCTTTTCTCTGCATACTCTCTGCGCGCTATTGCTCACTTCTCTGCACATTATTGCTCATTATTACTATGTGTTACATTATTTTCAACTGGTATATATCCTATTTAAATTGCAGCGTCAAAATAATATGCTTCTATTGGTGCTGCACTTTCTTTTGTTCCTTATGTGCTTTTACTTATGGTTCTGTTGTTCCTCCTGTAACTAGTATGTATCTGTGTTAATTAGTAGGCCTAGCTTAACCTGGCATGTTCATTACTCCTTTTCCTACCCCAATGCATGTTTCTCCTTACTCCTGTACACTACTAGCATGTGTTTAGGATCCTCTTGGCTACTCCATATCCCTAAAACCTCTTCCTGAGGTTTATTTTGTTTGGTGTCTGGTGCTGTAAGACCTAGACTCCTAATTTGAAGCATGAACATTTCTTTGATGTGTTATACATGTGTAACTGGTTTTCTTGCTTGTGAGCTATTTGTTCCCTTTACCTTTGCCCTTGTTTTTGTGACCCGTTGTTTTCAAAACTGGCATTCAATTGATTTTAAAAGGACTCTTTTACTCTTCCACTACTGTTTTCTCAAACTGTCCTTCATTTAAAACCTTTTCCAACTCAACTCCTTCAAATTCCATCACAATCACACTACTCTTAGAATTTAGGTTCTTCCCCCTTAGTGCAAGCATTGCTTTGGGTATCTTGAGTACCCACTGAACTTTGATGCACAAGGCTGGCAATTCCACACTTGCACTTGTAGATGATGATTTGTCTTGGGTGCCTGGTATTGGTCAGGGTCCCAAGGGACCCCTAGGGGACTTTGCCGCACCCAAACTCTTGGTAAAGGATGTGAAATTCGAAAGGAGTGAGGTTGAAGATTTGGTCCTGGCTGAAGGCTCCCTATAGAATAACTTCTTGTTTTACTCTTCACTACTGTAATTTAATTACTTGATCCGTAATAACTTGTAAAGAACAATGGGGTTTTATAGTAAAATTGAGGAGGGTTATGCATGTTTATCTAAGGGTACGGGTAGGGAACATGTCTATAGGATTTTATTACCTATTCATGCAATAGAAATCATGTATAAGGCATGCATTCTACTTATAGAAATCCTGCTCCTTGGTTCCTTTGCTTTCAGTCTGTTATTTTTCATAACCATAATCAGTTGACAATTAAAAGCTCTACTACTGCATTAAGATATCATGTCTTAGGACTATTATGTGCATTAGATATCATGCAATTAGGAGTCCGCTTGCAATGTTTTGGCCATCTCATTAGTTATTCAATCCCATAAGGCTGGTTAACGGGTTTTCTCTAAAACTAAAAAATGATGTGCATGTGCGCTTTCTGTTATAACGCCTAGGCAAGCATTAGGCAGGATAAAATTGATTAATCATCTTAAGTCTAAGCCATTCGACATCTTTAAGTTGCTCAAACTTGTTTGCCTCCCTGAAGTCTGTGTGCTTTTACTACTAAATTCCTGTCTTACTTTTTCACCTATATGTTTTCAACCAAGTTACTTTTCCAGTCCAAGACTGGACTACTGTTTTCCCTTAAAACTTATTACGACCTCTGTAATTTTCAAAGGCTATAGTTTTTACACTAATATATTCAGTACTCTCTTTCTTTTTGCAATCCTGAATAAATTTTACATCATGCTATATGTTATTTTTCAGTCTGAAACTAAACTACTATTTTTAAAAAAAGAGCAGAGTACTATGCTTTTAAACGTCTTCTGTGAATTTGTTTAATACTAATGTATTTACTCCTCTTTCTCTGGTGCTATACGTTTTCTACCCTACCTGTCGAAATTTGTTCTCCTGTTCACAGGGTACTGCATACGTAAATGGTCTTAACTGTGTTTGAAAAAACGGTTTTCTTCTATTCCTCAATGATACATATTTTACTGCTTCACCTTCAGTTTTTCCAACTCTCCTGCCAAATTCTGCCCAAACTTTCAGCTTCTATGCTAATCTATTTGCGAATATTCCAGATTTTAAACTCTCACTTCCTTAGACCTTAAATGTGATTGAGGAATGCTAATTGTATGTCTATTTGTGGAGGGGTATTTGAACCTTTTACATGCCTTTACGTGATCCATTATATGAAGTCCTACTTGCTTTTGTATGTCGCTTAGTATTTTTGCCTTTAAACTTAAGGGTTCAACCTAGTCCTCATCTTATAGGAATAGTGGTCCTAAAACACCCTCTAGGACCTATAGGATGGGATGGGTAATAGCACGTTATAAGCACTCGTGACCAATGCACATGTTTAAATAACCTCTACGGGGCGGGAAGGGTAGAATATGGATATGATGATCGGTGCGCTAATATCTCGTGCGACCCCTCTTTTGAGGAGTGATTGCTGGTTATTGCATTGATGTGATCCATATTTTGTATAAACCTAGGACCCCCATTCTTATCCTTTCATTTGCAGTGTCTTCTTTAATTCTGTTCCTCAAATTAATTCCTTTTTTTTTTCTAAAAACTGTCTCTTTCTGTCTTCTTTACCCTTTTCAGAACTTGAAACTTATTCGTGATTCTTATGTGCAAAGTCACAATTAAAGCATGGCCGGGAACCACACTAGTGGATCTTGAGGGGTGCCTAACACCTACCCCTCGAGATAATCTCAAGCCCTTACCCGAACTCTGGTTTTTCTTTCAAAAAATCTTTTCTCTTCTTTAAAGTGTCCTAATGCACCATAATAATTAGTTGGCGACTCTTCAAATTCCGTAATCCGCTTCCTCAAAAGGGAAAAGAGTTGTTTTGTCAATAATGTCGTAAACCCGCTTTCTCCACTTAGAAAAATGTGGGCGTCGACAGGAACCTGATTGCGTTCGTGAAGAAGGTTGGCCAGGTATACTATGCGAACGCAAAAGGCCTATGCGAACGCATAGAGGAAGACTGGGGGGGTCCAGGTTCCTTGTATGCGTTCGCAAAGGAGGGTGTGCGAATGCGTAGAAGGAAATTTCTGGGGCCTACTCTGTGCTATGCGAACGCGTTGAAGCCACGTGAACGCGATGAAGGAGTGAGTCAGACCTATGCGAACGCGAAGGAGGGATGCGTTCGCATAGAGCAAAATCTGGTCTGCAACAACTCATAATTTCTGATGCATTTTCTAAGTGTAAAACCACCCTGAACCACCTATGAATCATTCCTGAGCCCTCGCGGCTCCCAACCAAACACACACACTAACTCAATAACATCCTACAAACTTAGTCGAGCGATCAAATCGTCGAAATAACATCAAATTCAATAATCAAAACCCAAAATCATCATTTTTCGTTTCAAAGTTCATCAACCTCTAACTTTAGATATTTAAGTCCGAAACACGTCAAACGACGTCCGATTTCGACCAAATTTCACAGAAAGCGCTTAACGCATATTTAAGACGTGTACCAGGCGTCGGAACCAAAATACGAAACCGATACCTATATTTTCTAACTCATTTTCATTTCCATTTTTCATTAATAATTCCAGAAAACAATTTAACAAAAAAAATTCTTTTACTCGGGTTCTGGACCTCGGATTTCGACTCCGGGCATATACCCGAGTCCCATATTTTTCTAAGGACCCTCCGGGACCGTCAAATCATGGATCCAGGTCCGTTTACCCAGAATGTTGACCGAAGTCAACTATATCAATATTAATATGAAAATTCTTCAAATTTTTCACAGAATTCACATATTTTAACGTAAAAATCTTCTGGCTTCGCGCCCGGACTGCGCACGCAAACTGAGGCAAATAAAACAAAGGTTTCCAAAGCCTTGGAAGCGTGGAAAAAAGGGAGAAATATGATGATGACCCTTTGGGTCGTCACACCACCCATCTCAAACACACCTGAGACAGATGGAAAGGATTTGCTCATCAAAAATCTAGCCGAAGAGCTTAAAAAGTTGACTAGCAGAATTCAAGGCATTGAAGGGAGTAAGGAAATTGAAGGGCTGAGCTACGAAGATCTTTGCATACAGCCCGATGTCAAACTGCCCGAGGGTTACAAACCTCCCAAGTTCGAGATGTTTGATGGTACATGGGATCTGAGGGTCTACTTGAGAACATACTGGGACAAGCTGGTCGGAGTGGGGAAAGACGAGAAAATCCGCATGAAGCTTTTCATGAGGAGACTGAAGGGAGATACTTTATCTTGGTACATTGGGCAAGATCCAAAGAAGTGGTCGAAATGGGTAAGCATGGCGTCCGACTTTATGGACAAGTTTAGGTTCAACACGGAGAATGCACCGAATGTGTTCTACATTTAAAATCTAAAGAAGAAGCCCACACAAACTTTTCGCGAGTATGCTACTCGTTGAAGGTCCGAAGCTTCCAAGGTCAGACCCGCCTTAGAAGAAGAACAAATGAACAAATTCTTCGTCCAGGCCCAAGACCCACAATATTATGAGAGACTGATAATGATCGAGGGCCAAAATTTTCAGACATTATCAAGCTAGGGAAAAGGATCGAAGAGGGCATCAAAAGCGGTATGGTTACTAATTTTGAGGCTTTACAAGCTACAAACAAGACCTTACAGTCAGGTGGTGTGTCCAAGAAAAAAGACGTAGGAGCCGTAATGGTAGCACAGAGAATGAAATCTCCCATCAAATACCAAACCTACCCAATGCCTCCACTCACATACCAACCTACTCCAAACTACCAAGCACCCTCACCCTCTTACCAAACTCCACCACCCACTTATCAATCATCTCCACCACCCACATATCAGCCTACTTCTCCCAAATATTCCCAACTCGCACATATTTACCAAGCCTACAATACTCAACCAGCCCCTTATCAATCCCTACCCGCACGCCAAAACTTCCCTAGACCCTGACCAAACTTTGACCGAAACCTCCAAAACAGTATACGGCTATTGCTGAACCTATCAACCAGTTGTATGAAATACTTAAAACTACTGGTTATATCACCCATATCCCTGTTGTAACCCTTGAGAACCCTTCTCAGTGGGTTAATCCGAATAAATCTTGTACATACCATTCCAGCATGAAAGGACACACCGTTGATGAATGTCATTCTTTGAAAGATAAAATCCAGACTCTAATTGACAACAAGATTATTGTGGCAAAGTAACCTGCTCCAAATGTCCGCAATAACCCTCTGCTAGACCACAAGGGTGGAGTCATTCACATGATCGAGATAGAGGATGATTAGGACCCCAAGGGATCGATCAGTTTTATCACAGAAGGTGATGATCCAAAGAAGCCAATAGTCACCCTTAATCCGATTGTAGTCCGGATTCAGCCTTCTGGGGATGCCGAGATAAATATGTCCATGCCACTTGAATTTGAGGCACCATCCTCTGCAAAGATGCCAGTGCCGATTGAGGTCAAATTTATATCACCATCAAAGGCACCTACACCCTTCGAAGTTGCAGTTTTACTGCCCAAGGTGTAGGCTCCGCTCGGAGTAAAGATAGTCATGCCAATTCCAGTAGCAATGCCAGCCATAACACTATTCCATACAAAGGTTATACCATGATACTACACATCTAAGGCAAGAAGGAAAAGCAAAGTTATGTTTGAGGAAGCTGTTGCGGCACATGGTATGATGAGAACTAGTAGAGTTTATACCCTGGAACATCTGGCTGAGTCGAGCAAGCAGGCTTCTAGCCGGCCAACCATCACCGAGACTGGGCCCGACGATCTCTAGAGAAAGATACAAGCCAAGGAATACTCGGTCATTGAACAGTTGAACAAAATACCGATGCAAATTTCCATCCTGGCTTTGCTACAGAACTCCAATGCGCACAAAAATGCGCTGTTAAGGGTGTTGAGTAAGACGTATCTACCGAGCAACATCACCGACGGGGAGATGGCTAATATTGTAGGCTAGGTATTGGAAAGTCACAAGATCACTTTTCATGAAGATGAGCTGCCACTAGAAGGGTTGGGTCACAACAAGGCGTTGCACATCACCGTGCAATGCAAATATTACTTTATCACCCGAATCCTGATTGATGAAGGGTCCTATCTCAACATTTATCGGTTGGTAACACTCAAGACATTGGGAAAGGGACTGCATGAGATCAAGCATCAACATCAAAGCTTTCAACGGTTCCCAAAGGTCCACCATTAGGTAAATTAGCATGTGTTTGAAAATGGGGCCTACTTGGTTTGATGTTGACTTTCAAGTAATAGACATGTTGGCATCTTAAAATCTGTTGTGGGGATGACCATGGATTATACCGCTAGGGCTGTAGCGTTAACACTATATCAGGCAGTAAAGTTTCAGTGGAATGACTAAGAGGTGATCATCTAAGGCGACGGTAGTAATCCCATATACAGTCGCCAGACCACCCCGGCAATAGGAGACAGAAGAAAGATAGGCATGGAGACTTATCACCACATCGAGCGGGTCAACGCTGTTGATAAAGACAAATGGTGGGACAAAAAAATTGAAAAAATATTGAACTGGAGAAGATAAGAACTTGGTAAGGGACTTGGAAAGAACATCCAAGGAATCGCTAAGCTTATCAAACTCAAGAAACATGGCACCACCTTTGGATTGGGATATGAGTTTAGATGGGAGGAATTCAACCACTGGTCTCCACCATGGCGCGGCCCTTACTATCTACTGGAGCAGCCAGTACCACACTTGGAACAGACTTTCCAACTGGCCAATGTTATCTATGGGTCAGAAGAAGAGGAAGCACTGGCAGCGGTGAAGAATTTGTTCCTAGAGGATGAGGACATGGATTGTTGTGTCTTTATCAAGGAGGAGGGAGAGTAAGGCCATTCCATACAGGCTGTAAGCAAAGAGAGCACGCCTTAATAACAGGACCATCAGAACCACCAAAGCCCGGCGAGCCTCAGGGTAGCAAGGCTGAACAAGCATCATGCACTATCTTTTATTTTTTTAACTAGTTGACTTTCCTTTCGCATTTTTAAATTTCACAATAAGATCTTCAATGTTCAAAGCAGTTATGGAATTTATCAAACCATTTCGATTTTCCTTATAAATTAATACTCTTATTATTTTTTCTCATCACATTACTTATACAACATTACTATCACTTGTCTTGATGAACCAATAACTGTGACATGCAATGAGACAACGTAACAAATGGACATAGACTCAGAGGAAGATGACATACCGGAAGAGATTGTTAAGGAAGTAGAGAATTTTGAGAACATGCCGAAGTCCAACCTGGATGAGACTGAGATTGTTAATCTTGGAGATGATGAGAATGTCAAAGAAACACGAATCAGCGTTCACTTATGATCATCAGAAAAGAAGGAATACGCCGAGTTTCTAAGAGAATACGAGGACATCTTTGCATGGTCGTACGATGACATGACTGGTCAGAGTACATCTAATGTGGAACACAAAGTTCCAACTGTTTCGACATGTCCACCGGTAAAACAGAAGCTCAGAAAGTACAAGCCAGATATGAGTCTGAAAACCAGGGAAGAAGTCACCAAGTAAGTCAAAGCCAAAGTTCTTAGGGTAGTGGAATACCCAACATGGTTATCTAACATTGTGCCAGTAACGAAGAAGGATGGAAAGGTTAGAGTCTGTTTCGACTACCGGGACCTCAATCGGGCCAGTCCGAAAGACGATTTCCCCTTACCAAACATACATATCCTGATCGATAATTATGCTAAGCATGAATTGCAATCATTTGTGGATTGTTTCACTTGCTATCATCCGATCTGGATGGATGAAGAAGATGTTGAGAAAACGACTTTCATTACGCCGCAGGGAATGTACTGCTACAAGATGATGTTGTTTGGAATTAAAGAATGCAGGGGAAACCTACATGAGGGGCATGACCACTATTTTTGATGATATGATACACAAGGAGATCGAGGTGTACGTAGATGACACCATTATTAAGTCAAAGAGGGCCACCAATCACATGGAAGACTTGAGGAAGTTCTTTAACAGATTACGGAGATACAACCTAAAGTTGAATCCATCAAAGTGTGCATTTGGGGTTCCCACTAGAAAATTACTTGGGTTTATTGTGAGTCGTCGGGAAATAGAATTGGATCTATCAAAGTTCAAGGCCATTCAAGAACTTCCACAGCCGAAGAATAAAAAGGACGTGATGAGTTTCTTAGGGAGACTCAACTATACCAGTTGGTTCATACCATAATCTATAGTTATCTGTGAGCCAATCATTAAGATGCTAAAGAAGGATGCCGCTACGAATGGACTGATGACTGCCAAAAGCTTTTGATAGAATTAAGGAATACCTATCAACACCACCAGTCTTAGTCCTGCCTGAGCCATGTAGGCCTTTGCTACTCTACATCGCAGTATTAGATGGAGCTTTCGGCTATGTTTTGGGGCAGCATGATGAAACAGGGAGAAAGGAATGGACCATTTACTATCTCAGCAAGAAATTCACTCCGTACGAGGCCCGATATTCTCTGTTGGAGCACACCTGTTGTGCTTTGACTTGGGTAGCCCAGAAGATGAGGAAATACTTCTGTGCATATACTACATATCTCATATTAAGGATGGATCCTCTAAAGTACATCTTCAGAAGCCCATGCTCACCGTCAAGCTAGCCAAGTGGCAAATCCTATTGAGTGAATTCAACATTGTCTATGTAACTCAAAAAGCAATCAAGGGATAGGCACTAGTATATTATCTTGCCGAAAACCTCGTGGATGGAGAATACGAACCCCTAAAGATGTATTTTCCTGATAAAGAGGTATCATTCATAGGAGAAGACATTGCAGAATCCTATGATGGGTGGAGAATGTTTTTCGACGGAGCGGCAAATTTCAAAGCAGTCGGCGTGGGAGCAGTGCTAGTATCAAAAACCGGTTAGCATTATCCGGTGTCTGCCAAGCTCAGGTTCCCGTGCACCAACAACATGGCCGAGTACAAAACCTGCATCTTAGGGATCAAGATGGCTATTGACATGAACATTCAATAATTGCTAGTGATCGGAGATTCAGTTTTTGCTTATACATCAGGTACGAGGAGAATGGGTAAACAAGAACTCTAAGATACTCTCTTACCTGCATCACGTGTGGGAACTGAGAAAGGGGTTCACAAAGACAGAACTTTGGCATGTTCCCAAAATTTAGAATATATTTGCCGACGCATTGGCTACCTTGTCATCTATGATACAAAATCCAAAAAAAAAACTTCATTGATCATATTCCATTAAAGATCCGCGATCACCCAGCTTACTGTGCACATGTTGAGGGAGAAGCAAATGGAAAACCTTGGTTTCAGGATATCAATGAATATTTGACAAAAGGAGAATACCCTGAACTTGCAGGTCCTATGCAGAAGTGCACACTTCGGAGGCTATCCAACAACTTCTTTCATAGCAGAGGAATCCTGTACTGGAGGTCTCCTAATTTGGGACTACTCAGGTGTGTCGATGCAAGGGAAGCATCCAAGCTGCTAGAAGAAATCCATGCCGGGACCTGTGGTCCAAATATGAACGACTTTGTCTTAGCCAAGAAGATACTTCAGGCTGGTTACTTTTGGATGACTATGGAAACGGACTCCATCCAGTATGTCCTGAAATGCCACCGCTGTCAGGTACATGCAGACATGAGAAAGGTGTCTCCCAATAAGCTTAATGCAACAAGCTCACCATGGCCTTTCGTCTCCTAGGGAATGGATGTCATTAGACCAATCGAGCCTGCCGCTTCCAATGGACACAGATTTATCCTGGTAGCAATTAACTATTTCACCAAGTGGGTCGAAGCATCATCTTTCAGAGCAGTCACTAAGAAAGGCGTGGCAGACTTTGTCCGCGACCGTATTTTTTGCCGATTTAGGATTCCAGAATCAATCATCACTGATAATGTCTCCAACCTGAATAATGACTTAATGAATGTTATGTGTGAAACCTTCAAGATAAAATAGAAGAATTCTACAGCCTACAGGCCTCAAATAAATGGAGTTGTGGAAGCCGCCAATAAGAATATTAAGAAGACACTAAGGAAAATGGTAGAGAAGCATATGCAGTGGCATGAGAAGCTATCATTTGCTTTATTGGTGTATCGCACCACTGTTCGCACATCGACTGGGGCAACCCCCTACATACTAGTTTATGGTACAGAAGTCGTCATTCCCGCCGAAGTAGAAATTCCTTCCTTAAGAATCATACAGGAAGCTGAGCTCGACGATGTAGAGTGGGTGAAGAGTCATTACGAGAAGCTAGCTCTTATAGATGAAAAAAGAATGAATGTAGTTTTCCACGGTCAGCTTTATCAGAATAGAATGTCCGGAGCCTTCAACAAGAGAGTCAAGCCGAGATAGTTCACACCGTGGCAACTTGTATTAAAGAAAATTTTCCTGCATCAAGATGAAGCCAAAGGGAAATTTTGTCCCAACTGGTAAGGTCCATACATGGTTCATCGGGTTCTGACAGGACAATACCTTATACTTGCAGAAATGGATGGAGAAGTTTGGCCGAAACAGATTAATTCAGATGCACTCAAGCACTATTATGTGTAATCTTTATGCTTTCCTATATGATGTAAAATTGAACTACGTCTTACCTGATTCCCGTTTAAGAGGGGATACGTAGGCAGCCTTATGGTTTCGGTCACAATTCAATAAAATTTTCATTTCCCCCTGAAATTGGAAACTGGGGCAAAATTTTGAGGAGGACCCTCAAAATTCCGAAGTGATTTCAGCCAATCATCGCAAGCAGCCTTCAGAAGCATCAACCCGTTAAACTAGGGTAGAATTTTGAGGAGGACCCTCAAAATTCTGTAATAAGAGAGGTTGCAGTGTCTTGAGCCATGTCACAGTTGTCGGTTCATCTAAAGTTATTTCTTAAATATACACTTATGTCATATTTTACAAATTCAATGAATGTTTATTATCGAAATCGCCTTGTTCAGCAACGCTACCCCCCAATGATACATACCGTATCACCAGATCAAAGGCGAACAGGTCAATCAGAGCCAGCATGGATATGAACTAACCTCCCCCCTTTATAAAACTTACGATTTTTCTTTGGATGTATGTACTGGGATTGCGAAAGCTCTATATAGTCGCGAGACAAACATTGTTCGGAAATACGATTCTCAGCATTATCGCACTTACCAACATTTTCCATCGACGCATGTCGGGGATATTTCGTGTGTCACAATGTCCCTAGCAGTCACGATACTGCAATCTGCTATCAGCTAAAAAGCTTTATCACCATTTGCCCTTTTATTTCTTGCATAAGGTTACCATCTGCCTTCCGAGACTAAACGTAGTCTCCATCTGCATTTCCTGCATTGTATAAGGCTACCATTCTGCCTTCCGAGACTAAACACAATATTCGTCTGCTTTTTTTGCATTGCATAAGGCTACCATTCTGTCTTCTGAGACTAAACGCTGTCTCCATCTGCATTTTATGCATTTCATAAGGCTACCATTCTGCCTTCTAAGACTAAACACTGTCTCCATCTGTATTTTTTCATTGCATAAGGCTACCATTCTGCCTTCCGAGACTAAACATTGTCTCTATCTGCATTTTTGCATTGCATAAGGCTACCATTCTACCTTCCAAGACTAAACGTTGTCTCTATCTACATTTTTGCAATGCATAAAGCTACCATTTTGCCTTCCGAGACTAAACAATATCTCTGTCTGCATCTGCATGGCTGAAATATTGCCACCTCATTTATGCTTGCATGGCTGAAAGATCGCCACTTTATTTACGCTTGTATGGCTAAAAAATCACCACTTTATTTACGCTTGCATGGCTGAAAGATCGCCACCTTATCTATATTTTGCATGGCTGAAAGATCGCCACCATATCTATATTTTGCATGGCTGAAAGATCGCCACCTTATCTACATTCTACATGGCTGAAAGATCGCCACTTTATTTGCACTTGCATGAAAGATCGCCGCTTTATTTTTACATTCATCATGGGCTGAAATATCGCCACTTCATTTACACTTGCATGGCTGAAAGATCGCCATCTACTGCATTTCATGGGCTGAAAGATCGCCAAATTATCTGAGGGCATCATTGTTCGGAGGCACCATATACATAGCCCGAGAACACTATGTCATTGCCTGAAGATCCCTTTAATATTTCGCATATCATTATTCAAAGGCATCATGGTTCGGAGGCATCATTCTCATAGCCCGAGAGCATCATTTCATGCCCTGTGGATCCTTTATTATACGCGTCATGGCCCCGGACATGATGGTTTGAGGACGTCATCCTAACCATCCAAAGACAGCATTCATGGTCCGACAGGAACTTGCATTATGTTTAAATTTACGCACAATATATGCTTGTGTTACTTATTTACAGGTAAAATCGACGAGCAACGGCTATCTCAGCAGGAGCAATCCCACTCCAATTCCCGCATCCCTATTAGACCTTAACCATTTATTCCAACCTGAATATTGCGTAAGTTCTTGAAAGGTCTCCATCGGCATATTCTGCCGACGGATCCTGAACAACATATGGCATGATTCCTGTAAGACCAGGGATATGTAGGTAGCTCAGAAGACAGGACACGGCCTATGTGTCTTCAAACCGTTCCGCTCGGTTAAAATTGGCCATCATATCTTTACCCCACAACTCTTTCATCCTTCCCGGGTAAAGAGAGCCAGCTGTTGATACTCAATTTTTTCTGTATTTTTAAATATGAAAAATAGCTTCAAAATAGTCTATATATACATATATAAGCATATCCCAAGGTTTCATTATTTTCTTTAATTTTTCAAATATTTTTAAATCAATTTACTACCCTACTTTATCAAGAAAAAAAAATAATAATTGTCACCAATTTTTTTTTATTCATTCATTGGATTATTATATTTACACTAAAATATTGCTAAGATATTTTTACACATTTTTTTATAAATTTATTTTAATATTTTAAGGATAAAATTGCATGATTGCAATATTAGCCATTTTCAGGTTTAAAGTCACCTCATGTTTATAAAATGTGATTTTATATTTTGAAATAGATAATTATACATTATAAATCATTGTAGTGCTTTGAATTTGTTTTCAAAAATTTATTTACTATTTTTTATAAATAAAATAGGAAAAAAGGGGCTATTTAACTTATAGCCAAATTTGGCTTTCAAACTTAGCCTAAATCAAACAGACCCCTACCCAATTAAACCAGCCCAAAAGACCCAAGCCCAATCCTAAATCTACCTGACCCAACCCGGATTAAATCTTGGTCGTTGGTTAATTTTGATCAACGATCCAGATCCACTCTTACCAAATTGAATCAAACGAACCCCCAAACCCCTTTCATTTCCTCACTCGTCTCTATCTCTCTATCTCTGGTTCTCTCTAGAACCTTTACCCTCCCCCTCCGCTCCAATGAGTCCCACCCACCATCTCCGTCTACCTCCTGGCCTGAATCTTTGGTGGCCTTACCACCTACTAGCCCTCTATGGTTCCTACATACCTATTTGCTGAGGTTTCATGGTCTGACCACAAAGAAGCTTCATCCAGACCTTATTGATTCGGGTTTTATGGCCATCTCTGGCCTTGCTCCAATAAGCCATGGCTGTTTCGAGCCTGGTTTTGACCGCTCCTGCTTAGATCAACAACTATTCTAGCCTTTCTTACCGTTTTGGTTCCCCTGAAACCCTAGCTTTTGAGGTTCTTCTATTTTTCTTTAGATCTGTTCTAGATCCGTGTTTTCCCTAAACTTTTAAACGATTTCTTGATGTTTCTTTCAAAATTTATGCTTTCAAAACCTTTATATTTTTCCGATTTAGGGTTTTTCCTTCCTGTGTTCTTTATATGTTTCTCTACTGTGTTCTTTATATGTTTCTCTATTGTGTTCTTTATATGTTTCTCTACTGTGTTCTACTATGTTTCTCTACCATATTCTTTATATGTTTCTCTATTATGTCCTTTGTGTGTTTCTTCTACTATGGTTCTCCTACCGTGTTCCTATTAAGTTTCATCTAATATGTTTCTTCTACTATTCGTCTCTTTCATTAGGTTCTTATTCATTCTTCTACTATGTTTCTTTGAGTTCCTCTACTGTGTTTCACATGTTGTTCTTTTACTATGCTTCTCATGAGTTCCTTTCTGAGACCTCTAGACCTGTTTCGACTAGTATCTTTTCTTTGATTACCTGTCCTCACATCTCTGCACTCGATTGATGGTAAAACCATAAAATTTGGGGGTTCATCCAAGTTTGAGAACATTGGCTATGTGATATGTTTTTTCTTCATCTTTGAAATTGTCAGATTTCAGAAACCCTAACTATTTCGAGTTTCTGAATTTGGTTATCAATTGAGTCTTGAAATCTTTGTTTCAATCTCTGTATTATTTAAGCAATTCTGATTCTACATTAGACCTTTTGTATGCTACTCGATATTATCTCTCCTCCACATTGCTACCATGATCCTATAGTCTATTACCTACTGATTTTGCAATGACATGACGTATTTATTTACCCTAAATTTAGCTTAGCATGTTTGTATACTCTTTATATGTGTTGAACTTCCCTCTAATGTGGTTTTGAATTTTGATTTATAACAGACTTTCTTTATATAGGTTTAATTGATTTCTTTCATTGTTTGTTGGTTTCCATGTGACTCGATTTAAGTTTAAAAAAACCTTTCCTCAACTTTTCCGACTTAGTTAATTCATGGTCCAGTGATTACTAGAATCTCTGATCTTTGATTTACTATCTGCTAATTAACTTTTCTTACCTTATTTATATAACCGTGTGTTTCAAAGTTCTTCCCATAAATAAAATTCTATGTATTTACCCTTAATTGCTTACTTGGCACAAGATGCTTGTTTGATCTTTTTTCCTTAAATAACTTTCTTGCTCATTACCATTTAAGTCCGAATTCCTTAATTAAAGGAAGTCTTGTACTGATTGATTTTTAATTGATACCCAATTCCTTAATTGTTTTCTTACCTTATTTCTGCTTGTTTTTCACACTATAAGTACACGACTCTTTTATTAACAAACACAATCACAGATAGTTTTTCTAAACCTACACTTACACTCAAAAATACTCTCTCTTGTTTGCTTATTCTCCGTCCTATTACAAGACATGTTGCTCGCTTTCTCTCTATTTGTTTCTTTGAAACTGGTATGTCCTGATTAAAGTTTCAGCACCACAACAATATGCTTATTTACTGTTTTTGTATCCCTGTTTACTGCTTATGTATAGTTCAACACCCATTCTAGCTTATTGATTTCTTTCTGCATGTTCTATTATGCATCCCAAATCCCTGCCCCCTATGTGTTTAAGCTATGGTTTGAGGCATGGCAATATGCAAGTTATTGTCCATGAATTGAACATGATCCCCTGGGGATCCAAGCCTCTAACAATATGTGTTCTGGCATGCTTATAGGTGTGCTAGCACTCCCCATTGTTGGGCATGCCTAAAGTCTGCCTTTGCCTAAGAGACATGCTCTTTACAATCCCTTATTCCCCTGAATCCCCTTGTGTGTGTTTATCTGTAGTTGATTCCCTCTTCCTTTTCCCTTTTAGCACTATATTCTGCACTTGCACACTTTCTTAGTCTTTAAGTTCTGCCCCCCTCTTGTGAGCCTTGCCTTGGGACCCTTTGAGTTCCCTCTGAACTTGGACACTTGAGGGTTGGCCCTTCCATACTGCACTTGTCCCAATCTGATAATGCATTTGGGTTTGCATTGCCCGGAGTTCGTTTGAGGCTCTTAGGGAACTTTGACACACATAAATAGGAGAAAGGCTTTGGATCATGATCTCTTGGAGTTTGTTTACCTCAATTTTCAAACATGAAGTCTGAATTAGGCTCTCATTGGTTTTACTTTTATTTATATTTTTCTGATGTAATTTTTTACTTTAATCTGGCCTGTAATAATTTGTAATAAACTCTTGGGGATGGCTAGTGAAAAGAGCAGGTAACTATGTATGTAAAAAGGGTAGATATCATGCCTATAGGTATTTTTAAATATGCACGCACTTCGATATCATGTTCATAGGTTTTCAAATAATTTCTGGACATAGATATCATGTTCATAGGATTTCAAATAAATTCTGCACTTAGATATCATGTTCATTGGCTTTCAAATAATTTTTGCACTTAGATATCATGTTCATAGGCTTTCAAATTATTTCTGCACTTAGATATCATGTTCATAGGCTTTCAAATAATTTCTGCACCTAGATGTCATGTTCATAGGCTTTCAAATAATTTCTGCACTTAGATATCACGTTCATAGGCTTTCAAACAATTTCTGCACTTAGATATCATGTTCATAGGTATTCAAATAATTTCTGCACTTAGATATCATGTTCATAGGCTTTCAAATAATTTTTGAACTTAGATATCATGTTCATAGGTTTTCAAATAATTTCTGCACATAGAAATCATGTTTATAGGTTTTCAAACAATTTCTGCACTTAGATATCATGTTCATAGGCTTTCAAATTATTTCTGCACTTAGATATCATGTTCATAGGTTTTCAATCAATTTCTGCACTTAGATATCAT
The DNA here is from genome assembly GCA_026770625.1 of Nicotiana glauca. Classification (NCBI taxonomy): domain Eukaryota; kingdom Viridiplantae; phylum Streptophyta; class Magnoliopsida; order Solanales; family Solanaceae; genus Nicotiana; species Nicotiana glauca. Next base: position 4,143 of record MDKF010772607.1, on the reverse strand, counting down.
GTTCATAAGTTTTAAAACAAGTTTCCTGCATTTTGTACCATGTTCAAAAATCAACTACGCATAGAAAGCATGCCTATAGGAATTCCTAATCAAATCTGAGTTGCTTTATTCACATATGAAACTAAAATCAGTAATAATGGGTACTACAAGTTTCAGAACTTATAACCCTCACTAAAACTTGCCTTTCTTTAAATGACCTAACTCCATTTTAACCAGTACGTATCCAGTTTCTTTTAAACCTTGTTATTGCATTGCTTTCTGAATTCAGTAGATACCATGCCTATAGGATCATTGTCCAACACATACGCAAGCCTTAAGCTAAAGTTATAATCTGAATTCGTTCTATTAACTACAACCAGCAGGCAGGCCTGATTTTGGCTTCTTATCTGAATTATGTAATAAATCAGTCTGCCCCAACCTTTAAGCTATTTAACTTTTAGTATTCAATCGAACACTAAATAGTATGTGTAATTCATGCTAATTATGTGTTTCTTTGTTTAAAGGGGGTATATTTGAGCCTTTGCTTGTTATGTGTTTTCCCCAACTTATTATACGTGTTTTGTATGTCGCCTTAGAATTTTTTCCTTTAAAACCACAAATAAGCCTAACATTCCTCCCCTTTAGGATTAGTAGTCTTAAATGCCTCCGGGACTGATAAGATTAGGACGGGTAATAGATTGCAATAAGTAAACAAGAATATTTCGAACTTTAATTCTTTAATGGGGTGGGAAGGGTTGATATGGATATGATGACCACGCGATAATGTCACGTGTAGCCCCTTATTGAGGAGTGATTACCGGAAATTATGTGGGGTGATCCATATTATTAATAAACGTAGGACCCCTCTCCCTTTATTCTTTAATTCTTTCTTTTTCAGCATTATAACTCTTTATTTTTAAAATCAGTTTTTTTAATTACTCTTTCAAACCTTGTTTACTATCAAACTTTTATATGATGAAATCCCCTCTTATTTGAGCCATATTTGTTTATATGCTAATTGTACCCAAATTCACAATAATAGTCTAGTCGGGAACCACACTAATGGATTATGAGGGGTGCCTAACACCTTCCCCTTAGAATAATTTAATGCCCTTACCAATCTCTGGTTAATCAAATCAAACCTCCTTGGTGTCCTAATGCACCCTAATCATTAGGTGGCGATTCTTTAAATCAAACCCAATTCCCAAAAGGAATGAGTTTTCCTCCCAAATTTCATAAACCCGATTTTGCAAAAAAAAGGGGCGCAACAACAGGGTAGTGCCAAGGAGGTTTCTATTGGAGGTGATGGTGTCCTGTGACTCCAGGGTTGCCTATGTGTTCCTAATGTTGATGGCTTAAGGGAGAGGATTCTAGCGGAAGTACATAGTTCGCGGTATTGTATTCACCCAGGTGCTACGAAGATGTATCGTGACCTGAGACAACATTATTGGTGGCGATGGATGAAAAAGCGATCCCTTGTCCGCAGAAGCGGAAATGACTATTCAGAAATATCAACTTCGAGGTTTAATTTCATAAGTTTGAAAATCGATTGAGAGCACGGGAGAAGGCAATTTTGAGAAGGTTTTGAAGAGAAAATCACTGGGTAACGTTTCTTTGATCCCCTTTCTTTATATATCATCATTATATAACTAAATGCATCATTGGAATTCGAATTTAAGATAAAAAAATTGGTTAATTTGTGTTAAAACTTCATAGACCAAATTATTGGGTTAGAGGGGGCATTTGACCTCTGATTTGGGAGATTTTTATATGGTTAGACTCGTGAGAGCACGAGGGTTCTGAAAATGTGTAAATTATTCGATTACAAGACGTTGGATGGAGGGGCATTTTCGCGCCCGAGCTTTAATTTTAATAGTGGAATCAGTTGTTTGCAATATTATTCACAATGTGTAATTGAATCGAATAGATTTGGGCCATTTGAATAAATGTGTATTCAGAGTCGCCACTTGGGAGATTTATGGTGTCCCAAGTCACCGGTTTAGGATCCCGAATCGAGGAAAAGAATGACTTTGTATACAGCCTGCGAACCAGAAACCCGAGTAAGGAATTTTGTTAACCCGGGAGAAGGTGTTAGGCATTCCCGAGTTTCGTGGTTCTGGCACGGTCGCTCAACTGTCGTATTTGGCTTAATTATCTGATTTTAGAACATGTTTCAGCTTATATGCTTTTTATTAGTGACCCGATTTTATTATTATTATTATTATTTATTTATTTTAATTTATTTTTTCCTTTCTATTTTTTGTTTAAAATTGCAACGTCGTGAAAATGCATATCGAACCACGTCGAACTAGTGCGCCCGTGGATTTTGACACATTTTGACTTCGTTGATATTTAGATTTGGGTCACATAAATGTGCACCCGTATTTAAGAAGGTAATATTATTAACTAGCATGCCTAAAGCAATTTGGCATTTGCAATTTGCAAGGGCCATGGTTATTCGCTAAATGGCACAACTTGAATTCTAAGGATAAACAAAATTAACAGTTAACAAAAGGAATTTAAAACGAAACCTAAAATAGTAAAATAATGAACGCAAAGAAATGTAAATACATTCACAAAACTTCGACGCCACACCATCGTGACTAACCTTCTTCCTATTTTAAATATCTTCAAGGCTAAAGTTAATATAAGTATTTGCTTCAATATAAGCACATATAACAATCAATTTTCCACTAATGGAACATTACTGATATGCAGCAGATCAAATAAAGCAGTTTCAATTGAAAACAAAAGTTTGTTCTTAAGATACAACAAGCAGGCAAGGATCCAAATGACATTTAAAACTAAACAAAACAAATGGCAACAAAAATATGCTGGAAAGATCATTTATTCAAAGTGACACCAAAGAGATAATGACAAGAGGAGAAGGCAGAACCTCTTATCAGCTGGACCGGACCTCGACGGATAAACTCGAACCTCGACGGAACCAACGACGAACATGAACGGACCTCCAACAGGACGACACCCCAACGTTGACTGAAATAGAACCTCCCTAGACGACGACCATCGACGGCCTTAAAGCTGGTGGTCGTTGGTATTATAAGATGAAGAAAAAGCAAGAGGGATGTTCAGGCAAGGAAGATGAGGCCAGCGGCTGGACTATTGGTTCACTGGGGGTCGACGAAGGTGTGGTCGTAGGCGTTGAGGCTGTTTCGTTGGTAGTTGATGACGGACGGAGATGGCATGAAACAATGTTGGTTGTTGGACGATGCAGCAGGCTGGTTTGTCGTTGCTGTGACGACGAGATAGTCGTTTGGGATAAGAAGATGCAGCAGGCTGGTTTGGCTTCAGGAGTGGGGGGCTATTCGTGAAGGAGCTGGAGACGGGGTTAGGCTGGTAGTCGTTTGGCGACAGAAGGCTGCTGGGCAGAGCTGGTGATCGACGTGACGATGACGAACGACGGAAGAGGGTTGTTGGTGGCGTGACAGTGGAGTTGTTTTGTCGATGTGAGGACTGTTTGGGTGGTTGGAGGCTAGGGTTTTAGTTTTCTTGTTGGGGAAGATGAACAGTGTATATTTTCTCCTGTTCAAAAATCTGATCCCTCAAAAATTTGAGCTTTTTTCTTTTTATTCTCAAAAATCTGTTTTAAAAAATTCCCCCTTAATCCCTGTGTGCGTGTGTATGTATATGTGTATTGTATCTCCCTTTTCAAAATCTGAAAATCCCCCAAAAACCGTGAGCTCCTCTACAAAATGTTCCCTACTCCAAAGTGTTCCCCCTTAATTTGAGTAAAAGGTGTCTCCTATGTGTGCGGGGGTAGGTTCGGATTATTATGGGCTAGGTCCGAAAATTAGGCCTAAAAACGGGTAGTTTGAACCCGAATATTATTCTTTGTCCGGAACCGAGAATAGGAACATGATGTTATTTGATCAATACTACGTAAGCAACATGACTATCAAAATAAGGCTAACAATTAAAACAAAACTATTTTTATATTTTTTCAAGTTTTAAAATAACTACAAAACATTAATAAACTATTTTTTTTGCAATTTTAATTTTTATATAAAGATAAAATATAAAGTAATACTTTTTGTATATATATATTTTTTTTAAGTTTAAAATGACTATAAAATATTAATGAAACTATTTTTTGTAATTTTCGAAATTATTTAAAGATAAAAATAAGGTGCTATTTTTTGTATT
>MU763728.1:59863-77160 GCA_026770625.1 Nicotiana glauca | reverse complement strand
TGCCAAGTGGCTTCATTTTAGCTTGCCACTTGGCTTAACCACATTGCAAACTACTCTCCTTTTAATATAATATAGGATATAGATTAGAGAAAATTAAACAAAGGTTTGGTCTGTTTCGCATCAAGAAGTTTTGAATGCACAGAGTCTATACAAACAGAACTGTCACTATCTCGTATTTTATGAAGGATATTGTGTATGAAACCAAGTGAACCAAAAAGCAATTTATCAGTTTTATAACCAACACTGTAAAATTAGAATTTCTGTTTGCTTTACATTGATATTTTTCAGTTTGTAAGCAATATAAGCTAAGACTACAAGGAAAAAGTATATGAATTTCATCTATCTTTTCCAGTTCCAACTGCCTCAAGCCATGAGACCACTTGATCAATCGAGGGCCTCTGCCTCGGATCACGGTCTATACATTTACAAGCTATACTTAGCACCTCTAAAAGCTGCTTCTCATAACTCGTATCCCATATCGATGCATCGAATATTTCCTCTACCCTGTTCTCAGATTTCAGTTGATACATCCATGACACCAAGTCCCTGCAACTTTTTCCCCTGCATACTTCCACGGGACGCTTGCCTGTCAAAAGCTCAAGAAGAACAACACCGAAGCTGTAAACATCGCCCCTAAAAGTAGCAGTTAATGTTTGACTATATTCGGGAGGAATGTAACCCAAGGTTCCGACCAGATCTGTCGTGACATGAGTATCATAGGGATGCAGCAGCCTTGATAGTCCAAAATCAGCTAGATGTGCTTCAAATCTCTCATCTAAAAGAATGTTGCTGGTCTTAATGTCGCGATGAACTATATTTGGTTCCTTGTGCAAATAAGCTAAACCACGAGCTGCTCCTTGTGCAATCTTTAACCTCACATCCCATGTTAATGAGTTCCCATCGACCCTTTCATGTAGCCAGTAGTCCAAGCTTCCATTCTCCATGTAAGAATATATTAGCAACCTATCACTGCCGTGCCGACAGTACCCTTGAAGGGATACAAGGTTTTTGTGCTGAGCTCTTGAGAGGGCTTCCACTTCAGCTTGGAATTCACGTTCCATCTGCCCGCAATCCCCAGAAAGCCTCTTGATTGCAGTTTTCATGCCATTTGGTAGTTCCGCCTTGTAAACTAGACCAAATCCTCCACATCCAACAATGTTTGACTGGTTGAAGTTGTTTGTAGATATTAGCAAGTCTGCAACAGTCAGTTCCTTGCAATCTGAATTCTGGAAAAGTACCAACTTCGAAGGACCAAAAGCATCAGACAATCGGGACGGTCTGCTAATATCTTCCTCGAAATCCTCAATCTGGTGTCCAGCATCTCTTCTAGACATTTTAAGCAGGACTATTGCAAGAAGAAGTGCAATTCCTATCCCTATGCTGATTGTAATTCCAAGAATTCCACTTTTGCCAAGCTTATTACTAGAAGCAGAAGGAATAGCCGGTCGAACGCCCAAATTGCTGACACTACAAGGAGAGATAAGTTTTCCACAAAGTCCAGGATTACCCTCAAAACTCGAGCTGGGAAAGCTGAAGAACTGACCGCCAGTTGGAATCGCTCCCTGCAAATGATTATTAGCTACATTGAATCGTGAAAGGAACGTCAGCTTGTTGAAGGAAGAAGGAATTGATCCATGGAGATCATTAGAGGAAAGGTCCAAAACTTCAAGGTTCGCCATATCTGAAATTGAGCTAGGTATAGTCCCAGTAATGTTGTTCCTACTAAGATCCAAGACGTGGAGTTGTTTCAGATGACCAATTTCGGGCCAGATTGTCCCGTTTAGTCTGTTATTACTCAAATAGATAGACGGCGGGAAGCTGGAAGCCTGATTGTACTGCAAACCACTACCGCTCTGATTCCTCTTGACAAACAATGGAATACCAGTCGGAGAATTCAGACTAGATGCATAGCTGTGTGGGGAAATGAGGCTCTTTAGACCAGTCAAACTTTTCGGTATTTCACCTGTGAGTGAATTGTTCGAGAAATCCAAGTAAAACAAATTTTCCATTTCGCCAATCCAAGGAGGAATATTGGCTTCCAAATGATTCCACGACAAGTCAAGCACTTGCAATTTACTGCAATTGTATAACCACGTCGGAATTTGCCCATCCAGACCGCAGTTCCCCAAAGCAAATATCATCAGGTTTTCAAACCCGCTCACGTTTTTGGGAATCTCTTCACCATGGAAGTTCCTGGTGAGGATAAGAGTTGAAAGATTCCTGCAGTGCTGTAGAACAGATAGAGCTCCAGATAAGTTGGAAAGGGTATTATTGGACAACGAGAGGAACACGAGAGATGAAAGGTTTGCATAATTCTTAGGAATTGGCCCGGTAAATTCGTTTTTGGCAAGACTCAAAATTTTCAACTCCTGACAACTGGAGAGCGAGACCGGAAGGTTACCTATAAAATGGTTAGTTGCAAGGTCAAGAGTACACAGACTTGTCAATCTAGTAAAATCAAGATCAACAGGACCAGACAAAGAATTATTCCTAAGATCAAGCACCTTAAGAACAGAAAGATGCGAAAGCGTAGCCGGCAATGGCCCAGAAAACCTATTAGAATGTGCAGCAAACTGCTCTAACTGTGTCAAATTCCCAAACACATTAGGAAGCAAACCATGAAAGCGGTTACCAGATAAAACTAAGGATTTCAGTTTGGAAAGCTTACTAAGCTGTGGGCTTAGCTGGCCAGAGAAATTATTGGCAGAGAGTGAAAGTTGCTCCAAAGATGTTATTGAATACAACAAGTCCGGAAGGCGACCACCGAGATTATTGTAATCCACATGCAGCTGTTGGAGTGAAGAACTGCAATTTCCCAAGCCTCCAAGATCACCAGTGAGATGATTGAGTGATATATCCAAGACCCTAATCTTCTTGCTGAAGCAGCAAGTTTCAAACCTGAAACCACCAGTAAAAGAGTTGTTGCTTACATTCAATGCAACAAGGTTAGGGAATTCACTAAACTCACTGAAATTTCCAGTGAATGAATTGCTAGATATATTGAGAGATTGGATTGATTCCAATCCAACAAATGCCCTCAACACTGGTCCAAGTAAAACATTATGGCTCAAATCAAGAACTTCCAATTGCTTCAATTTGGAGAGGTCCAATGGCAATCCACCTTCAAGGTGATTATGCGAAAGATCGAGCAATTTCAACTGATGCAATTTTTCCAAGGATTGTGAAATCACACCTCTCAACCCTTTTCTTGACAAATTTAACATGATCACTCTACTTTGAGCAGAATCATTTCCACAGACCACCCCTTCCCATTTACAGCAACTGAAGTCATGAGACCAAGTCGATAGAATAGACCCTTCTGTTAGGTTGCCAGCAAATTCCTTTAATGCCAGTAAATCAATTGAATGACAGTTTTGAACTGGGGTTTCAAGACTCAAACATGTACAGAAAAGATAAGCCAAGAATACCCAATTCAGGAAACTCATTGCTGAATACATTAGAAGAAATTAAATATAAACAGCTCAAATCAAGATTCCCACCACCATTTATATCAAATTCCACAGCTCTCCACACTTAAAAACAGTTTGAATGGAGAAAGTTTCCACCTTTACACCCCAACTGAAGCAGTTAGCACGGAGAAATACCTTTTTCAGATCCCTAGCACCAAAATCAAAATCAGATCCCAAGACTGAAAAATCAAAGATTACTTAACCGTTACAGCAGGGCACCTTGTTATGTGAAAAGAAGAAGAAAGGCTCAGTTGCAGAAACTTTAAACGCGCATCCCAAAACACCTCAAAAATCTCAAAGAAAAGGCCGACCAACTACTTGTAATTAAAGCAAGTCTCAGTACTAGTATATGAATTAATAAGAACCCTATACCCCAGATCAGAAATGAAATAAATAAATAGTACTGTAGTAACAAAATTCAAAGCCTGGAACTAGAAGTAGATATAAATGAGGTAAGATTTTTCAACGCCCCCATCACTTGCAAGAGAAGCAAGAGTCCCACTTTCCACTGTAAACACGGCACCTCAACTCAACAAAATTTAATAAAATAATGTCAAGAGAGAGAGAGAGAGAGAATCTAATCTAAGTAAAGAAAAAGAAAGAAGTACAAGTAGTACTGAAATGAAAGGTGAGATTGAGATTTCAAATCAAAGGAACAGTTTTATTAGATAGACAAAAGTAAAAGACTTAGGATTGTGGCAATTGACAATCAAGAAAAATACAAAAGTGGGGTGTCCCGTCCCGTGTTTATACTTAAGGGCAAAACAAAAGAAACTGGCAGACGGATTTGAAATTGGTGACAACAGAGAGCTGACTTTCTTATTTAGGGAACGTATTTGTCTTTGCCAAAAAATTCACAGTTCCTCATCACAAAGTCTGACTTTGCTGTCAAAACACCCATTATTTGTCTCTATCTCCTACACACTTGCTTACCACATTAATTTGGTGCGGTCTTTCGAGGACCAGAAATTTCCTTCACCTTCCCACGTGCTGTATAGCGCGTGCATGACCTACGCTAAAACTTTACATAAATAGCCTATTACTGTTTACTTTTTCTAACCAATATATAAATTATACATTAATTATATATGATTATATATATATAATATGTAGATTATACATATACTCCCTCTATTTCGATTAGATAACACACTTTTCTTATTAGCCAAAAAAATGACTCATTTCTACAATTAGAAATAATTCAATTTTAAAATTTTCATTTTACTCATTTTATCTTTAATGAAAAACTTCTATAATCATAAAATATCATTGTCTCACAAAGCTTTTACCCCTTAAACTTTTAAGAACAGAAGTTTCAAAGTTTTTTTTTGTTAAACTCCGTGTCGAATCCAACTACCTTATATATAAGTCAGATTATTTTTAGTTTAAGTTGTTGGATGAACGATTACTTAAGATTTTTAATTTTGGGGTTTTTGTAGGTATTTAAGGTTTTTATTGATAACAAAAGATTAAGGAGCTATTTGGTTCAAGGGATTAGATGCGTTATCCCTGAATAAATTTATTTCGTGTTTGATTGAAAATATAAGCTAAAATTAATACTATTATTTTTATATTAATATCTTAGTATAATTTAGCTAATCTGCAACTCGTCCGAAATCTCTTTTTTTAGAAATGCTTCTAGCTCTAATACAAACCTACAGTAAAACTTAACAGCTCAGTAACATTATGTTTGACCAAAAAGCTTTAACCATTTTTGTTTAACTAATTAAAAAAGAAGACATGGGAGCAAATTCTAGTTGGAGAAAATTTTATTCTAAATATGAGATAGAAGACGAAAATAAACAAGTATAGATGAACATAAAATTTGATTACAACCACGATTAGATTTCATAACGTAAGAAAAGGAAGATGGTTTCCAATTTATCAAAGAATAACGAAGAATACATAGAGGAAAAGAGTCACCATTCTTAAACAAAATAGACCTCCGTACATTCGATAAAGTTGAACTAGAAATGATTGCTAGGATCCCGAGATTTGTCTCTCTTTTGGCGAAGAGCCTGAGAGGATGGAACATCTTCTCCTTTAGAGATGTACGTATCTGTATGTGTTCGCATCAGCCTTCCCTCCTCCGTTACTCTCTCTTAGTAATATTTATTCAAAATAATTTCCTTACCTAGCGGTCCTTAACCGAAATACCTAAATTTTTGGAATATCTTGTAAAGTATTCCTCTGAAATGTTTAAGTGTTGGTTTGAACCGATCTGAGTACTCGACCTCAATCGTAGTCGAATCATTCGCTGGTATATTGCTTTCTACACGTGATTTTAGCTTAGTTTACTCCTAATCGTTCTTCTTTAAGTAGAACTCTTTCGATCAGATTTTGACCATGCACATAAATGATAGAACTCATGGAAAGGTTTTTAAGACGCCAAAATAGGAATAGCATATGTTATTCGGTACTTTTGATAATTTGAGTTTCTGAACCGAATTCTTTCTAATTAAGAGTTCCTTATTAGCTGTTCTGCAATAATTACAAGATTTTCTAAAGGAAATACAGGGTTTGCTTTAGGCAGCAACTTATTTGGTTCCGCACTCCCGCTTATGGGATCAATCAATACATTCTAAAAATAGATGAATTTACGAATTATTCTTTGATCTCAATCTTTTTATGTCTTTTAAATATTTTAAAATTATTAATTGTTGTAATCTATAGTAGTATTTTTTATCGTTCGATCATGTAAAAAAAAATTAAAAAAACTTAAAGATTCTATATTCTAATATACGATCAAAATTTTAAAAAAAAATCTCAAAAAACAAAAAACATCATATGGATTTAAATAGATAGAGTAATTGTTGCGGTAAAAAACACACGCACGTATACGCGATCATCAAGTAATAAAGTGACTAAAAGTCGGATGTCGAACTCACGAGAACTTGTGATTAACTAGTAACTAAATTAGACTATCCTAATTATCTAAACAAGGATTAAACCCAAAAGTAGTGATGCTAAAGTAATTAAACTAAAAAGAAAATAACTAATGAACTTTAAACAGCGGAGTAGCATATTTTTATATTATCAATGTGATGAAAACGATCTAGAATAATGGGCTATCTAACATTCCTATTATATTCTTCAATTGAATTGACTAACTAATTTATCTAGTTTATTGGTTAACAGGGTTAATATTGCTCATAAGAATCTGTCGAGTTCTTACTCGCATATTCAAACTAACATAACGCCTATATGTCTATTGAATTAGAACTAACAAGAATGCATTTATAATTCTTGTAAATCAACCAAGCAAGGTAATTAGGTATATATCTATCCTAACCGTGAATTCGTTCCCCGATGCCCAGGTTCAAAAACGAGTCCGAAACTTTTCTAATAATTTTTTGGACAAAAATACATTTTTACTATTAAAAAAAAAGTTACCTAACTACCTAATTCGCGTACTATACTGTGAATTACTTTAACAAAAATTTAGCCGTTAAAGTAATTTGCAGTATAGTACTGCGTATTATTAAAAAAAATAACTAATTCGCAGTACAATACTGCGAATTGAGTACCCTCCTATTTTTGGGCCCAGCAATTCGCAGTATAGTACTGCGAATTGCTTTAATAAAATAAAGGCCCTTCTTCTTCCCCAAAGACAATTCGCAGACACCCCCATTAAAAAGCAATCTGCTCCCCACCAACGGTCCCTCCCTCGTGAAATAAAAAAAAAATTTAGGTCCCACCCGTCACCTAAAAAGTAAAGAGTGTAGCTCCCACACACAAGACAAGCTTTGGATTCCTTCTTTCAGGTGCAAAAATTCAATTTCAATCAAATTCAAAAAACTTAAATCGAGGTATTTTAATTTTGTTTATGCCGAAACTCGTATAATACATGCATATTTGCATTGTTTAATGTGTTTCTATGTTAATTTGTGTTATGTTTTTATTTAATGTTGTATCTTATTTATACCCGGATTGATTTATTAGCTTTGGGATAAAAAAATATTAAAATTTAATAAATAATTTGTATTGTTAATGTTATATTTTTATTTGATTAAATAATAAATAAATATTATTTATTTAGTTTGTTGTTCATATTTGAATGTTATGTTTGTTGTTTTTATATGTAATAGTGACCTTTTAGCGTAGTAAAATAAAGAGCCTTTTAGTGTAATAAAATATAGAGCATTTTAGCGTAGTAAAATATAGAGCCTTTTAGCTTAGTAAAATATAGAGCCTTTTAGCGTGGAGTGCAAAATGTAGAGCCTTAAGTATGTAGTAACTGCAAACTCTATCCAATAACACTTTACAAAATTAATTATTTAATTTATAAAAATAAACTTACAAAGTAACAAATTAATATATGTTGTCAAATAACTCAAAAAACTCATAGATAATTACTCAGTCCAATTCAATAATTAATTATTTAATTTATTAAATTAATAAAATTGTAAAAATGCTAAAATTGGCACGCATAATAATTAAGGATAAGTTGGTGCTACCGGGCCTCAAATATCGAGCCTGGAAGGCCATACATAATTATTAAGTCCGATTCAAGAATTTTTAATTTAATTTATTAAACAAACAAATTTTTAAAAAATATTAAAAATGACACACATAATAATTATAGCATGGTGCTACCGGACCTCAAATATCGAGCCTGGAAGCCATTCATATTTATTAAGTCCAATTTAAGAATTTTTAATTTAATTAATTAAACTAACAAATTTCTAAAAAATATTGAAAATGACACACATAATAATTAAGTATAGCTTGGTGCTACCAGGCCTGAAATATTGAGCCTGGAAGGCCATACATAATTATTAAGTCCAATTCAAGAATTTTTAATTTAATTTATTAAACAAACAAATTTCTAAAAAATATTAAAAATGACACACATAATAATTAAGGATAGCTTGGTGCTACCAGGCCACAAATATCGAGCCTCGAACTCATAGATAATTACTCAGTCCAATATTAAAAATAATTATTTAGTTTATTAAACTAACACACACAATTAATTTTGTTTAAATTATGGTAGACAGCATGGCCTTTCCTCCGCCTGCGCATCCTGGACCTGCCGAGGATCAGCTATTAGTGTTGCAAGGCGACCATAGGTCCTCCTATGTATGGGAGGGACAGCTATCGGAGCAGGCTCTCCGCCCCAGGAGACCTGACGATTTGTGGGAGTTCATCGTGGAGCATCCTTTCCATGCCTGCGTAGTCGCACGCCTAAAGGCTACGGGCTTCCATATGATTATTGAGCTTGGATGGATGCAGCTTGATTGGTCTCTTACCACGGTCTTGGTAGAGCTGTGGCGAACGGAGACGCACTTTTCACTTGCCCACTGGAGAAGCCACCATCACGCTGGAGGATGTTCCGGTTTTGTATGGGCTGCGCGTAGATGGATGGGCCGTGGCACTGCCCTAGTACATTAGATCCATGACGCGTGCACAGTTTTTGGATATGATGGGGCAGTTTACTAGTTATAGACCTCAGGGTGGCGCTGGGGGACAGTCGCGTTCTTTTGTTAGCCATCAGAGATCATATGGAATTTTTGCACCCATACATTACCAGCGAGACGTAGGATCTCCATATTGAGAGGTATACGCAAGTTGGCGCTGCTCCTGCTTTTCGGGTGTGTCTTGTTCCCGAACACTTCAGGGAGTAATGTGAGTATGCGCTTTCTCCATCATCTTCAGTGGCTGGATGATTTACCCTAATACAGCTGGGGTGCTGCTGTTCTCGCATACCTGTATAGGAGCATGTGCCGAGCGAGCATGGGCCCAGCGGTGGACATATGTGATTTTCTGTCCTTCCTACAGGTGACAACATTTTTGAATACTCTGTTCATTACTCCGAATCTATATGGTCGAAATGACTCATAAATTTTACATCAACCTTTTATCTTCGGTTAGGGCTTGGCAGCAGATCATGTCGTTGCAGTCACCTCTACCACCACTTGCGCCCCGTGAGGCTTATCCGTTTCTCCCTCTAGCTTCTAGGTGGATTCTCCGGCGTGGGAACTACCGAGGGAGCGATGATCATCATAATCTCCCTCTTGTCAGTGATGTGTTAGATATGTTGATGGACGGATAGACAAATATGTACATACACTTGCTTGTTTTAAATTGAGTTGTGTTGCGTATACTCACTTTTATGTTATTATTTGGTAGTTCATCTGGACGCCATACAGCGACGAGTTGCTAGCTCAGCTGCCCGATATTTGCTCAGTCGACAAACTGCTTTGGAGCACCTCCGTCCCAATGATCTTCTTCGATATGGTTGAGTATCATGCCACTGAGCATGTGCTTCGCCAGTTTCACCGTCCCAAGCCTATATCGGGGGAGCCTGGATAGGTGGCTACACACTATCAGTAGGACGACCGTGCGAGGGTGGACGATATATATATATATGGGAGGGCTAAAGCAACAGGTCCATATTTGGGAGGAGATAGGTCACCGTATTCTGCCACAACCTATATTTACCCAGGAGGCCACTATTCATCTGTATACGTCATGGTACCGCCGTCACACCCGACTGATGATCGGGAACCCTATTTATGTACTTGGTGATCGCTACCAACCATACGTCGGGAGGCACAAGGCACTAGTATGTTTTTGTGGCTTATTAATATCTTATAATTGTGGTATAGCGTTAGCACAGGTGGCTTGTCGGACCCTGTTTCAGGCGAGAGATGCCGCGAGGTTGGACCACGAGGCTAAGTATGCGGCGCCAGAGGACTACCATCGGGGTAGGGGTGTCCCACGAGGCAAGGGTAGGGCACGAGGGAGGGGTGCCCCACGAGGCAGGGGTGCCCCACGGGGTCGCGGGGGTCATGGGGGACAGCGAGGAGGTGGTCAGCAACATATGCTTTTCTTTTGGTTATAGTACAACCATACTCCTGGTGGACGGCTGTAATACACTCTTTAATCTTGAACCTAATAGACACTTCCAAATATGGAATCAAGACAAGAGAAATCAAGTCCACATCCAAGTTGAAGTGATTCTCACTGAATATGTCCATTTCACATCTGTGCTCGCTAATAAATTTACCCACTTTCCACAAATCTGATTTCTTCTTGCTGGCACGCAACATTCAGTGACAACCCATAAACCACCTACGGCATACAGCCTTGTATACCTCCGTAGTTGACTCACTTACCGTTATCTCATGGCACTCTTTTATACTGCCCTAATTAGATGAGCTTTATCGGAGAAATACATGCCCTTTGTTAGAACAGCTGGTCTAGACTCATCCCACATCGCTGATCGAATTTTGTCATCATCCCTTGTGAGGACATCCACGTTCGGCATACTTGAAAAATTATCAAGGTAGGGAATATTCCGCTCATGAAATGGCACATGGGACTCGTACACTCTTTGTCTAGTGGGAGGTGGAGGAACATACTCCCTTGTCAGCTCAGGTTCAACATTCACTTCCTCCTCATCATCACCCTCATTATGGAAGGGTGTGTCATCCCAAGACTCATCTACATTGTTGTCATAATCATTATCATCTTCCTAACTCTACGCATCAGCCAAATCACGAGTCAATACATCGTCTATGGGCAACTGTGTGAGGTCAGGAACATCAAGAAGCTCGTTTTTACTGCACAAAAAGAACAAAATGATATGTTACCCAACTACATAAATACTTTTGATATAGCTATATTACTTTACTTACAAGTCGTATTGTCTTGACGTTTCACGATGAATATTTTCTTGTTGGTGATGACTCCCGGATGGACCACCGTGCTCCAACACTCTAGAACTACGCATATTCCAACTAGGGACAAGGTCATAACTTGTAAAATTCATATCCGGACGGTACCCCCTATGAAAAATATAAGTGTTAATACAAATTCAATTAAAACATAAAATAAACATCGCTAAAGCATAGTAAACCATTAGAAAAGTTTCAGACTCTTCAAAAACTTGCTCTACTCAATCCTATGTGCCATCTAAAATTTTTACTTTTGAGTTCAATTCTAGATTCGTGGATAGTATTCAATTGGTGATCAAGCAATTAAATAATTAAGCACAAGATTGAATAAATAAACTAATACGATAAATCAAAGAAATTAAAATCAATGTTCAAATAATAATAGTCATGAAAGAACCACAATCCTAGAACATGAAGTTTAGCTCCACATAGACATGGTAGAAAAATAATAAATCATACAAAGAAACATAAAAATTACTAAGTTTGATGGAAGAAAATATGAAAATCGGCCTCCACGGCAGCTATGTGCTTGTGTTTTCCTCTCAAAAACGGCATCCCCCTCCAAAATAGATTTAGGTTGGCTTTTATATGAGTTGGGGACGTCTTGGGATCGAAATAACCGAGTCCGGATCGAAATAAGACATGTTCACGTTTTGAGCGTCCATGGCAGCGTGGGTGCTGGCCTTAGCACTCAACTTTTTAGCATTCTGTTTTGAGCACCACAGGTAGCGCCTCACGCTGCATATGGCCCTCAAATGTGCACTTTTGCTTTTTCTTTTCATTTTCGCTCCAATTCGCGCATTTTTGTCCCAAATCGCATATGAATTATTCCTACATAAAGAAATACCATAAATTAGCACAAATCATTATATTATATATCTGAAATCTACTAGACATAAACACAATGTGAGACAATATGTGTAAGGATATGCATGCTTTAAGCTAAACATCATTACTTATTAACCTTTTTCGTTTTTCCCTTCTTTTCTAGCGATAGCATCATTGCTAAAAAACAATCCTTCTAACAAATTGGAAATAACCACGTTTATTAGTCTATTGCTAAAAAACAATCCTTCTAACAAATTGGAAATAACCACGTTTATTAGTCTAGTTGTAATTAGACCTACAGGTTTTAAAGAAGTAACTCGATGAACACCTTGAATTTCTGACACAGTGACATATATAGATTAGATGATTAGACATTTGTCTAAAACAACTAAGGTTGCCAATATTGAAAGAACATAGTACTTTTTTTGTCCTATTTTAACTTTTGCTTTAGTTCAATGAAATTATTTCGAAATACTTGTAATTTTAAAAGTTCAAGATTAAATTTATTAATTTTTTTTCAATTACCATTAATATCGAAGTATAGTTGATCACGCTCAATTATGCCTTATAAAAAGGACACGCGGACGTTGTAAATATAATCTGAGTATTTAGCCCAGAGTCGAACTCACAAGAAATTAACCTATCAATTACTCTTGTTAGACTTACTAAATTCTACGGAATCAACTTCCCAAACGTTTGAATAATAACTGAGAATATTTTTACTAACTATGACAGACTGCAATTAAGGAAGCAAGATTAACTATGATTACGTTGTAAACAATTAAGAGAAGGATCTATGGCTATGATTTCCTCCTATTGATGGAATCTCTTCCGGTTGTGTTTCACATAAATTCACCAACTAGTCTCTATCAATCATGAGTACTCTTATTACCGTGAATCTCTCCCGAGTAATCACGACAATATACTAGGCGCGCTCTCCCGACTTACGCTAGCTAGTTTTATCTATTACAACTCACTTTAGATTGCACTCAAGGCTTCGTTATCCCTAATCCCGCCTTTAACTCCTACGTTATTAATCCCTCATATACTTCGGGAGTAGTGTTGTTCAACAATTACCTAAATATGCACTCTCTCCCGAGTTATGCACACTAAATAGGCACAGCTAATTGAGGATTCTGTCAATTAACTACAATAAGCACATAGCTGAACGAATAGAGATTAAACTGGACAACTATATTAACATAACGAGAAGTTCATCTTTCAATAGGTTCCATCAAAACCCTAGACTAGGAAATTAGCTATCCATAACAAAACAAGATAAAACTACTAAATTATTCATAATGGGTAATTGAAATAAACAAAAAGAATACAGAAGAACTCTAATGTTTTGTTACTCTTCTCACACGTGTTCTTGCCTCCAAAGTAGTCTAAAATTAAGCTTAAACATGTCTTGGGCGAGCTTCTAAAGTTTATAAGGGTTTGGAACAAGTTTTTCCCGATTTACATTTTGCTCCCCAACTTTCTGGCACGTGAACAGTTCACCGCGGTCGTGGCAAGACTACGGCTCCACCGCGGTGAACGCTGAATATTCTATCGCGAGTACTTCATCTGCCGCGGTTCCACCACGGTTGGCTGAATATTGTGCCGCGAGTACTTGATCTGCCGCGGTCCTACCGAGATCGCGGTGGAATTCACTCAGTCCATTTTTTGCTTCTTTGTGCTCGGGTACTTCTTGATTGGGCGTTTTCTTCACATTATTGCCTCCAAAACACTCTTCCTCACTTAGAACCCTGCGAAACAAAAGAACACCATTTAGAGCATTTTGTTATCACTTTGCCTATAAAAAAAATAATAAAGCATGGTCATATTAAGGTGTAAATATCCTCTTTATAGCCTAATATCAACACGCCACACTTAAATCATTGCTAGTCCTCTAGCAATCCACCACACACTACCAAAGTTCCTTCCCTAAGTTTTTCCCTTAACGAATCACACCTTGAACAATTTACCAAAGTTGCACCTAGTAGTGAACAACCTTTGCCTTAACAGTTGAATCTCTCATACCACGCAACATTCGCACTTACTCAAACTTCTCTATACAAGAGTCAAGACTTACCTTTCCTTTGTGAATCAAGTGCTTTCACACAACAAAAGAGAGTAGTTCTACACAATAAAATTTAAGAACACTTAGGAACTCAAAATAGAAAGAATTCACTCACTCTCAGAAATAATATTCATATGCCATAAAGGTGCACCATAGGCTTGCTCGTAGTGTAATACTCTACTAATCGAGCCTATCCAGTCTAAGATCAATTAGAACTTCACTTGGTTGCAGACTAAAGGATGGGTAAGATATATGTGGATATAGTGACTAGCCTCCCTAAGCACTTTTAATACATAACACATTAACATTTCATATCATTCTTGTGTCAACCAGACATTCCCCACAATTCATTTATAACATCCCATTCCTTTAGGTGCATTTGCATCAAGCTACCACTTATCAACAACTATTTTTATTTACAAACACATTTTTTTCTTTTTTTTTTTTCGTGGTGCTTCTTCTTTTATTTTTCAAAACTCTGCACATTTTCTCTATTTCAATGGTTCCACTCAAAACCAAACCACCACCTAACACTTTTACTTTTGCATAATTTTAATATCTTTCAAGTGCTCATGGGAGGAAAAAAGGGTTCAAACAGAAGGCTATTCAAACAATTGGGTAAGGTTCGTAATATGGTTGCCAAAGAAACATGCTTATAGGCTCAACGGGGTTAACTAAGATGTATTACATTCAGGTGGGTTTACGAAATATATATCTGGCTCAACAAAAAAATGTCTATATCACTTCTAAGACTAAATGAAGCTACCATTTCGCTTTGCAAATACACAGGGCAAGTTCTAGGCATCAAATGTAAAGCATAGAATACAGTATAGCTCACACACACACACGGCACATGACTCACTCCAGATTGATTTATCAAGACATTCTCTTTTGAGTGTTCAAGTCAGCTACAAACATACAACTTTAAGGCACTTTAGCAAAATTCAACCATTGAGACTAGGCGTTACACTCTAGTATCAATTGTGTTCAAGGTGTATTAACGCCAAGGGATTCTCTTTCTATTTAAGCTCTTAGCCCATCGATGCTAAGTAAAACATAAAAAACAAAATAAATAAAAACTACCTACACCCGGTTCAAGCTAAACCCTGGGAAAAGAACCGTGGCCCAAAGAAAAACCAAGGAGGAGTTACTAGACTACCTAAACATAAAAAATCTTTTTTTTTCTTTTCTCTAGACTTACTTCCCTCAAGAAAATTGTCTAAAGGATCCATCATCAGGAAGAGTATCCATATTCCCCCTTTTTTTTACTTAATCCCTGAAGAACCCCGCCGAAAGAGATCCGTCATCGGGACAAGTCACTTACCTACTTTAACTTACCTAATGAAACTATTACTCAAAACACCAAAAACAATCAAAGCAAAATAACAAAAAAGAAAAAAAACCAAACAGTCAAATTATTACAAATACATACATACATACATTGAAGTATCCCCCACCCCACACTTAAAATGTAGACATGTCCTCATGGCATAAAAATTAAAGAACAGTGAGGTAAAGGAACTTCCCTGAAAGATCACTCCTGATCGGAGACGGTGTCTGGGTTCACATTGCAAGCACGACCCAGAGCTCTCAGCCAGCCTAAGAATTTCTTCTCTGATTTTACCTGTCGGTCAGCCACCGCGTCTATGCGGGCACCCAAATCAGTGACTGAGGTACGCAACCCAACCATCTCCTGCTCCAAAGCTGTCAGGCGGGTACTTCGGCGTAGCTATGATGGGCCTGCCTCTTCCACTCTCGTAGGTGGTGAGACCTCAGCTGCCTCAACATCATCATCATCAGATTCGTCATCTGATTCATCAACATTCACCACCGGCTCTATCCCAATTCTAATTTTTCTTGCTAGGAACGAAGCTTTCAGTGGTAATTTCCCATAAACTCTATGGTTTTCAGGGACTCTAGCAAGAAGTCATAGCCTGGAGACTAGAGAAAGGAAGTATAAGCCCTTGAGTAACTCAGGTGATCTAATGAGCATCTCTTCATGGAGGAGCCTAGCTACATCAAAATCCCTATGTGCCATGCAACAGTAGATTGCAGACGCCCGTGGTAGATTGACATCGGTCGTGTTACTGGAGGGCAACAACCGACTGTTGACAATGGTGAGCCAACACTTAGCCTCCCAAGTGAGAGACTGGGAGTTTAGTGTGATCCTGGGCTTTATCCACATGTATTCTCTGTCTGGCATACAGATAGTCTCCAAAAGAGTTCCCCACAATGCACGTGTTGAGCTAAAAGTACGATAATCATCAGATTCCCCCTGAACACTGGCAACCGGTACACCCTGCATATGGTCTCGATGGACGGATTTACTCAGGTATTGCGCACAGTAACAAACCCATTATCATGTTCCGGGCAGTTAGCATAGAACTCCTTAACCATCTGAACATTGGCCTCCTCCGGTACCTCTAAGAAGATGTCCACCTGACACCTCCTCAACTCATTGAAGATATTCGGGCATTCCACCTCTAAGGCTTGTCGATCAATATGCACCTCGTGTAAGAACTTCTTCGCTGCCTTTGTATTGTACCTGTCCTCTGCCGGTTTGGAGACAAACCTAGCACAGTCAAATTATGCCGCACTAGCTTGCCCCCTGCTTCTTAAGGAGCCGCCCGGACCACTAGCGGAGGATCCGATGTTGCGTCTCTTTCTAGATGGAGTCATTGTACCTGGAAAATAGAGAAACGCCTATCAGTAAGTGTGTGAAATGTGTGACTATGGGTGTTTACTCAGATTCACCATAATCATGTCACATTAGCCCTTATAACTCCATTTGGGCAATTTACCAAACACCTTGTGGGCAAAAACATTTCTTCATACACCTAGCCCATAAGGAGACATCAAAGCTTCCCCCAAATCAATGATTCGACTATACCATTATACCCTACAACACTTCATTCAACACCCACAAACATACACCTTTACACCACATTATCCATACAGCTCCTTCACCAATAATTCTAAAAGCAAATTTCAAAAGAAAAATAAGAAAAAGAACAAAAATCTACTAAAAATTACTACACAATTGCAAACATTAGAATAGCATACAACTACAACAACATACAAAAAAAGAAAAGAGGGGGGCAGATGAGTTACACACCTTGATGGAAGAAGGAGTGAGAGGAATGGAGATGAGGAGGGGTAGGATGAGTGAAGAAGAAGGAGAAGAGAGGGATTTGGGAAGTTAGGGTTTAGAGAGAGAGAGAGATTGAGAAATAGGAGTATGGGGCGGATGTT
>MU763728.1:42675-57478 GCA_026770625.1 Nicotiana glauca | reverse complement strand
TTTTTGTTGGGGGGGGGGGGGGGGGGGGTTGATTAAGGAGAAAATAGAAAAAGAAGAAGAAAAGAATAAAAAAAATAATAACAAAAAATGTACCTGGTGACCACCGCGGTCAACCGCAATGGGTTAAATAGGCCGAGGCAGAATATTTACGTTACACTGCGGCCCCACCGCGGTCGCGGTAGGTTGGACGACGTCACCGCAGTCGGGTGGTTTGCCCTATTTTTTGTGTCATGGTTACATAAACGAATGAAATACAACAGTCGTGGGTTGCCTCCCACACAGGGCTTGATTTAATGTCGCGGCACGACGCAGATAAGCGCATTTACGGTTCACTTGACCTCTGAGGTTCCATCAGGTGGATTTCTGTCACTTCCTTTGGTTCACTCATGCCTACATATAGCTTCAATCTCTGCCTATTGACTCTAAATGTGTGATAGTCTTTCTTAGAGGCAATTTCCACAGCCCCTGAAGGGAATACTTCGACCACCCGAAATGGACCAAACCATCATGACTTGAGCTTTCCCGAGAATAACCTTAATCTTGAGTTATAGAGCAATACTTTGTCCCCAAGGTTGAGATATCGCTCAACAATGTTCTGGTCATGCAACCTCTTGATTCTCTCCTTGTACAACCTTGTGCTCTCAAAAGCCAGATATCTGAACTCGTCGAGCTTATGCAATTCAATGATCCTCGTTGTGCCCGCGGCCTCAATGTCTAGGTTCAGTTGTTCAGTGCCTACCAATCTTTGTGTTCAATTTCCACTAGCAAGTGGCAATCCTTCCCAAACACTAACTTATATGGTGACATACCAATTGGTGTTTTAAAAGTAGTTCTATAAGCCCAGAGTGCATCATGTAGTTTTTTTCGCCCAATCAATTCTTGTGGCGTTTACTGTCTTAGTCAATACACTCTTTATCTCTCTATTAGACACTTCCACTTGTCCACTTATCTGCGGATGATACGATATTGCCACCTTGTGGCGCACATCATACTTCGCTATCAACTTCTCAAAGGCTCGATTACAGAAGTGGGTGCCTCCATCGCTGATGATAGCTCGCGGTGTCCCAAAACGGGTGAATATGTTCTTTTTCAAAAACCCCACCACTACTCTTGCATCATTAGTGGGAAATGCTGCAGCTTCTACCCATTTGGACACATAATCTACAGTAACAAGTATGTACTTATTGCCAAATGAGCTGAAGAAGGGTCCCATGAAGTCAATTCCCCAAACATCAAACACTTCCACCACTTGAATCGGGTTCATGGGCATCTCACGGCGATGGGAGTTGTTCCTGATTCACTGACATTCATTGCAACCCTTCACCCATTGGTACGCATCTTTGAACACTATTGGCCAAAAGAAACCGGCCTCTAGCACTTTCGCAGTTTTCCTAACTCCTCCAAAATGCCCTCCATATGCTGATGCATGACATGCCTGCAAAACAGAAGATTGTTCTATCTCGGGGACACACCTCCGGATCATATTATCAACACATATTCGAAATAGATAAGGTTAATCCTAATAATACATGCGGCAGTCGCGATACAATTTTTTCTTTTGTACCGAGGACAGATCATAAGGAACTATGCCACACGCCAGGTAGTTTGCAAAGTCTGCATACCATGGCACTTCCTCAAGACTGGCCGCGAGCAGTTTCTCGTTTGGAAAGGTTTCCAGAATGTCCTCAACCTCATTTGAATTTTTAGCTCCCTCAAGTCTTGATAGATGATTAGCGACTTGATTTTCTGTGCCCTTATGGTCTCGAATTTTGAGGTCGAACTCTTGGAGTAACAATACCCAACGAATTAGGCACGGTTTAGATTCCTTCTTCTTAATCAAGTACCTGAGAGCTGCATGGTCATTGTATACAATTACCTTAGAGACAATCAGGTATGATCTTAATTTATCGAAAGCAAACACCACAACCAACATCTCATTCTCTGTCACAGTGTAGTTCAGCTGGGCTCCACTCAGTGTTCTACTTGCATAGTAGATTGGATGCATTAGTTTGTCTTTCCACTGTCCCAGCATTGCCCCCACTTCATAGTCACTGGCATCACACATGAGTTCAAATAGCTACTCCCAGTCCTGGGCAACAATGATGGGTGATATGACCAGCCTCTTTTTTATCTCCTCGAATGCTACCCTGCAATCATCAGAAAACAAAAAAGGGTGATTTTTTTTGTAACAACTTACAGAGAGGGTTGGAAATTTTTGAAAAATCTCTTATGAATCTCCGGTAAAAACCAACATGCCCGAGGAAGCTCCTGATTTCTTTGACTGAAGTTGGAGGTGGCAGCCTTGCTATCACGTCAACTCTAGCGCGATACACCTCAATTCCTTTGCTTGACACCCGATGCCCCAAGACTATACCTTCTTGTACCATGAAATGGCACTTCTCCCAATTAAGAACCAGGTTAGTCTCAATACACTGTTTCAGTACACGAGTCAGATTTATAAGGCACTCATCAAATGAGTTCCCCACCACTGAGAAATCATCCATGAATACCTCCATTATTTCCTCTACCATGTCAGTGAATATGGCCATCATGCACATTTGGAATGTGGCGGGTGCATTGCATAGGCCAAATTGCATCCTCCGAAAGGCATAAATGTCATAAGGGTAAGTGAAAGAGGTCTTTTCTCTGTCCTCCGGTGCAATAGAGATTTGATTGTACCCTGAGTACCTATCCAGAAAACAGAAGTGAGACTTCCCTGCCAATCTGTCTAGCATCTGATCGATAAAGGGAAGTGGAAAGTGGTCTTTCCGGGTGGCTAGATTTAACTTTCTGTATTCCATGCAAATTCTCCAGCCCGTGACGGTTCGTGTGGAGTTCAGTTCATTGTTATCATTTTTTATCACCATCATACCACCCTTCTTAGGCACACATTGCACCGAGCTGATCCAGCTGCTGTCAGAGATTGGGAAAATAATTCCCGCATCTAACCACTTTATCACTTTTTTTTCATCACTTTCTTCATATTGGGGTTCAACCTTCTTTGATGTTCCCTGGAAGGTTTGTATCCCTCTTCCAGCAGAATTTTATGCATACAGTAGGCGGGGTTGATCCCCTTAATGTCTGCCATGGTCCACCTAATAGCAGTCTTACACTCCTTGAGTACCTGCAAGAATTCCTGTGCCTACACATCTAACAAACTAGATGAGATAATAACAGGTAATGTAGAGTCAGGTCCAAGAAATTCATACCTGATATGGCTGGCAGTGGCTTCAATTCCAGCTTTGGTGGTTCTTCAATGGATGGCTTAGCTGGAGGAGTTTCCTTATTTTCTAAGTGTAAGGGCTCAAATTCAAGAGTTCTATCCCAGAACCCTCTGCCCTCCAATGCCAACACCCATTCTGCCAGTTCTTCTCCATTCACCTCATCTAAATTCATCAGACACGCAGCAATGGGATCCTCAATAGTCAGCATCTCATCATCAGTTTCTACGATTACATCCACGACATCAATAAGAGAGCAATTGACGAATTCACTCGGTCGCCTCATAGATTTCTACACATTGAATGTTATCTCTTTGTCATTCAGTCTCACAATCAATGAGAGCTCTCCTAGTGGCCAAGAATGGCCTTCCCAAAATTATGGGAATTTCTTCATCCACCTTGCAGTCTAAGATCACAAAATCTGTAGGGAACACAAATTTCCCAACCTGAATCAACACATCATCTAGGATACCAGAGGGTCTTTTTACAGTCCTGTTAGCCAGCTGCAACAACATTGAAGTGGCTCTAGCTCTTCCAATCCCTAGCCTCTTATAAATCGCCTGGGGCATAAGATTTATGTTGACCCCTAGATCACAAAGTGGCTTGGCAAAAGAAAAATTACCAATGGTGCAGGGAATTGTAATTATTCGATTTCCAAGACTTGTCCACGGTGAATCTTACTCAGATGGCTTCTTAGCAATTGGTCTAGTCACCACTGCACTGTAGGTCTGAGTAAGATTCACCGTGGACAAGTCTTGGAAATTGAATTTTCGGGACATTAAGTCCTTCATCATTTTTGCATACCCAGTCATCTCTTTCAACGCATCTATCAATGGAATATTTACCTGGATTTGTTTCAGCATCTCCAAGAATTTCTTATATTGTTCCTCTTTTTGGTACTTGGCCAGCCTCTGAGGGAATGGTGCGGGAGGTCTCTTCTTCCCAATGATTTGGAATTGCTCTTTATCAGCTGCTACCTAAGCTATTTGTTCCTGGGCTGTCTCAACTTCTTTCTCAGTCTCAATTTGAATGTTCGTTTCTTTTTGGGCAGGTTGTACTGTCACCTATGTTAGCTTCGTTGAATCATCCAACTTAATGGGAACTGATACAAATGTCTCAGCCTATCATCTTTCTCGAGCTCTCTCTTTATCCACATCTAAATCTCTGCCATTCCATAGACTCACTGACATCAGCTGCTTCGGGCCTTGATCTTTTGGATTTATTTGAGTGTCTGCAGGTAATGTCCCATGAGGACGATTTTTAAGAGATATCGAAGCACTTCAATATTCTTGATAGCTGAATCATGTGCATCTACTCTTTCATAATTTTTGCATTAGACCCAATAACCTGCTGCATCATTGCTTCGAGTCTAGCAAACCCATCTTCCTGTCGTCCACCATGTTGTTGCTCAGGAGGATGATACCCCTGCTACTGATTTTGATTATTGTATCCCCATGGACTTTGATAAGGCGCCATATTATGGGGAGGTCTCATTCCTCCCATGTGTTCCATTATTGAATTGTTGTTGGACTGGACTGAATGGCTGCTGCTGGCCCCAATTTTGACCACCCTGTCTCTGGCCTCCATAATTAGACACATAATTCATGTCTTCAGGGTAGTGATGATGATCATGTTCTGCATTCCACCGGTTACCAATTGGCTGACTAATGCAAGATGTGTATAAGCCCCCATTGGTAGTATCTACAATATGTACCTGCTGCTTCTGTCCTGACTCTTCCACATTATTGGTGAGTATACTCATCGTGTCAATAAAGTGGCCATATTTTCAGCCATGGAGTTGGATGGATCTAAGGGCACTGAGTGAACCACTGGAGCGATAGGTGCATTCCAGGTTGTCCACCCCATTCTACACCATCTTATTAAGCAGACTTTGGTTTTCTCTCCATGTTTTGCTCAAAAATGCTCCATCAGCTGAAGCATCAACATTACCCTTTATGTCATCTGCCAAACCCATGTAGAACCACTGCCCCAACATCTGATTTGGAATACCATGGCGTGGACATATAACTAGCATCCTCTTGAATCTTTCCTATGTTTCCTGTAGTGTCTCCATTGGTCTTTATTTTAAACTCAAGATTTCATCAATTTGCTGAGCAGTCTTGTTGGGTGGATGAAACTTGCTCACAAATTGCTTGACTAACTCCTCCCAAGTTATGGAATTAATGGGGAGGGAGTTTAGCTAGGTCTGAGCAGCTCTTTTCACTGAGAATGGAAACAACAACAACTTGATTGCTTCCAGAGTTACATTGGGCTACCTTTGAGTTTGGCAGATTGACAGAAAATTCTTCAAGTGTTGTTGAGGATCTTCGATTTGTGATCTCCAAAATAGTCCCTTGTTCTGCAACAGGTGCAATATGTTATTCGTGATTTGGAACGATTCAGCCTATATTTGTGGGACTAAAATCGCTGTGGCCAGATTTTCAGTTGTGGGTTGTGCCCAGTCATAGAGAGCATCCTCTGGCACAAAAGGTGTCGGTGGCGCTACAGGTGCAGGTGGATTTTCTTCGTGATCTCCCATGTACGATTCAATTTGTTCAATTGTTTGTTGCTGTTTGCTTTTTCGGTTGGCCCAGTTCAAGGCCTTAAAAACTTTTTCCGGATCAAATAAAGCTTCGAATACTTCACCAGTTCTCGTTGAGTTTCTAGGCATGTACCTGTACAACCAAGTCAACAAACGTTAGAATTTCAATGTATAGCTTGGATATAGAGAAAACTGACTACACTAAGAATTTTTGTATTTCTTTCAATTGTAATTGATAACACCGTTAATTCCCCGGCAACGACTCCAAAATTTGATCACGCCCAACTATGCCTTATAAAAAGGACACACTAACGTTGCAAATATAATCTGAGTATTTAGCTCAGAGTCGAACCCACAAGGAATTAACCTATCAATTACTCTTGTTAGACTTACTAAATTCTACATAATCAACTTTCCAAACGTTTGAATAATAGCCGAGAATGTTTTTACTAACTATGACAAACTGCAATTAAGTAAGCAAGATTAAGTATGATTGCGTTGTAAACAATTAAGAGAAGGATCTAAGGTTATGATTTCCCCTATTGATGGAATCCCTGCCGGTTATGTTTCACATAAATTCACCAACTAATCTCTATCAATCATGAGCACTCTTATTACCGTGAATCTCTCCCGAGTAATCACGACAATATACTAGACGCACTCTCCCAAGTTATGCTAGCTAGTTTTATCTATTGCAACTCACTTTAGATTGCACTCAAGGCTTCGTTGTCCCTAATCCCGCCTTTAAACCCTCAGTTATTGATCCCTCATATATTTCGGGAGTGATTTTGTTCAACAATTACCTAAATATGCACTCTCTCCCGAGTTATGCACACTAAATAGGCACAGCTAGTTGAGGATCTTGTCAATTAACTACAGCAAGCACATAGTTGAACGAATAGAGATTAAACTAGACAACTATATTAACATAACGAGAAGTTCATCCTTCAATAGCTTCCATCAAAACCCTAGACTAGGAAATTAGCTACTCATGACAAAACAAGATAAAACTACTAAATTATTCATAATTGGTAATTGAAATAAACAAAAAGAATACGGAAGAACTCTAATATTTTGTTACTCTTCTCACACTTGTTCTTACCTCCAAATTAGTCTAAAATTAAGCTTAAACATGTCTTGGGCGAGCTTCTAAGGTTTATAAGGGTTTGGAACAAGTTTTCCTCGATTTGCACTTTGGTCCCCAACTTTCTGGCACGTGAACAGTACACTGCGGTCGCGGCAAGACTGCGGCTCTACCGCGGTGAACGCTGAATATTCTGCCGCGAGTACTTCATCTGCCGCGGTTCCACAGCGGTCGCGGTGGAATTCACTCAGTCCTTTTTTTGCTTCTTTGTGCTCAGGTACTTCTTGATTGGGCGTTTTCTTCACATTATTGCCTCCAAAACACTCTGTAGTGCTTCCTCACTTAGAATATTCCCTGTGAAACAAAAGAACACCATTTAGAGCATTTTGTTATCATTTTGCCTATAAAGTAGCAATAAAGCATGATCATATTAAGGTGTAAATATCATCCGTATAGCCTAATATTAATAGTAATAGTTCTTTTTAATACTATTCTATTCTCAAAAAGAATTTAATCGAATTAATTTAGTAAACTATACTTTATGTTTATTAATTTTTTTATGGACGTAAAAAAAAAACTAAAATAACAGTTAAAATTCGACGAAGGCCGACGGGAGTAGTAATTTCATGGAATATTTCATTTTTTTCTTTTCCATCTTAAATCTTAAAAAATGTCATTATTTCCCCAAAAAATGTCGTAGTACGTGATGCAATAACAAGGAATAACGCTCGTAAGTAGGACGAGTATAACATCAGATAGTGTGAACATGGTCAGCAAAGACTCTATACAGCTAAAAAGAAAGAAAACGACAGTTGTGGAGTCAGCACTATGGACCGGCGAGAATTATGAAGGTTGGGGTTGGCTTGTACGTATTAATTTGGCTCACCCCTTAAAAATAATAAATAAATCCATAATTTATCTTGATATATATATTAATTGGTATATAATCTTAATGAATTTAAAAAATAATTTGAAATGAGTAATTAATGGTAAAGGTAAAATATGAAAAATAAATTATTTTTCTTGAAATGCAAAAAGTGACAAATAAAAATAATTTTTTTAAGAATACTTGACAACTAAAAGTGAACGGAAGAAGTACTTTATTTTCTTTTTATAAATTTTCTCAAACATAACTTCTTTTCGGTAAAAACTTATCCGCACTGTATATTTATATCAAGTCAATAAGTAAATGACACTTGTCACCATATTTAGCTTTAACTAATGGTCTTTAATCATAGTTAACTCTCACTTGTTTTGCACATAATCCTAAATAATAATATCAAAATAATACTGTTAATCATAGTTAACTCTCACTATTTCTGTTAAAATCTTAATGACTCGTTAAATAAATCGAAAAGAACGAACTGCCGTAGAAAGCAAATGAAGTGCTAATAAAACAGTAGGACACCAAATCTCCTTCTTTCTTCCTACATCAAATCAAATAAATTTTTCTGAATGTATTATAATAGTCACAATCTTTATTGGTTTTTCCAAAGACTTGTAAAATTTAGTAATGTTTCACAATTTTTAATTATTTTTCGACTCTCCTCCTTTATATTAGTAACGGAAAAAGTTCAAATACCCCCTGGACTTTACGATAAGATCTATATATAACCCTCGTTAAAAGTTTGGCACATATCCAACCTTGCCGTTACACTATTAGCCCGGATACCCCCTTTATTTTAAACGGAGCCAAATACCCTTCTGGACTTTATGATAAAGTCTATATATAACCCCCCCCCCCCGGATACCCCATCTGTTCACACAAATTGATCTACGTGGAATACAATATTTTAGATTTTTTTTTTCAAAGTACCTATGAGCAGACAATTTTTTTTTTTTTTCGATAAATGTTTAGGTAAATAATGCCGTTAGAGAAAAATTATTGATAATTTTATTCTAATTGTTGTGCAGGGACATAAATGTAAGTTTTGGGAATGGGTACATGATGAACTTCTAGGGGGTATTTGGCCCCGTTATTGTTCATTATTTTTTTATATTATTTATTATTTAATCTCTTAGTTTATCTCTTTATATATACCTAATTATATTTATGTAATGTCTTTATAATATTAATTTTACATATTAACTTTGGTGTATAATTTTGATAAATTAATTTTCGTGCATTTATTATTTTTATGTAAAATTGTAAGTTAATATGTGAACCAGGTCCAGGTCTTGCATTTGGCATTCCCGATGTTGACTTTTTTTATTATAAGTTATAATTGTACAAAAAATATATAATTATCTCAAAAAATAAATGGTGCAAATATAAAATATTAGATGTTGCTAAAATTAAAGGTGCAAATATAAAATATTAGATGTTTCTAAAATTAAAAAGTTAAGATTTAAAATACATTAAATGAAAATACATGTATTTAATTAATCTTGTATCGCAATGATTTCACTTTTATTTGAATTATTAGTTAATTTATAATAGTTGTTTACAAATTATATTATTTAAAATTTTATGGAATTATTTTAATGGAAATTACAAATTAATAAAAATAAAAGATGAAATTTATTTAATAGATTTAAAAAATAAAATTGAAATGAAAGATAATAATATAATATAGAAAAGAGAGAAGAATATAAAAAAAATTGAGAAAAAACAAGGGAATAGTTCATCATCGTAAAGTCTAAGGGATTATATATAGATCTTATCGTAAAGTCCATGGGGATATTTGGCTCCGTTTAAAACAAAGGGAGTATTCGGGCCAATAGTGTAACGGCAAGGTTGGATATGAGCCAAACTTTTAACGAGGGTTATATATAAACCTTATCGTAAAGTCCAGGGGGGTATTTGGACATTTTCCGTATTATTAACTCCTTATACTTCCCCTTCTTCCCTTACTAACTTTCAGAATTACTGCTATGATCTTTAATGGAGAAATAAAAGTACGAAGACACAAGATGCAGAATGCTAGAAAATAATAACATTAGTTATTCCTATTTTCTACCTATTTAAAAAAAAAATTATTAGAGCTAAAACATCTAATAGACTTAAAATTCCTAATAAACTTTTGTTTATCTCTCATGGTTAATTAATTAGATTTGGTGTAAATATCCGGTGTCGGTAAGTTTTTACCCTTCTTTTCTATTTAGCTGCATCTTCAAGACGTTTAATTTCTTCTTTGTTTATGACGGTTCAGACAATTTTATATATCGGAATGCTTCTCCCCAATTTAGTAAATAAATTAAAAAGATTAAAACTCACATCAACATCAGATATTGGAAATCTAATACACAATTTCTTACTTGCATGCTAGCACGAGGCTGGATTGGTGATACTAGCATACTTAACATCTGGAGTTCGGGTGAACTTAAACAGATCAAATTTTCTCTAAAGTTTTATTTTGATTTGTTCTTGTCGCAATTGAATCGACAATACTCGACGTTGAATGTAAAGATTCTTCTAATTCTTTTGGTACAATGGTATTAATGAGATAAATATCGAGCGTGGTAATCCTTTCTCTCCTTTTATATGAGTTAGACGTAGCTAATATTTTGATAATAATACCAATAGATAATAATTAAAAGAACCGGTGAAACCAATTTTGAGGAAATGAGTGTTACTTCAAATTAGAAGTACAAACATTAATTGTGGGCGCGGAGGTCAAAATAAGAGAAAAGACTGGAAACAGCCGGTGGCATAGAGCGGCGGGGTAGGCGCAAGTCACGGGAAATAGCAGGTGATTTGGGGTCAACTACTTATAACCGATTGGCCTACGTGTCCTATTTAAGTATTTTTAAGCCAAAATAACTTTTAAGCTATTTTGTATTGTTTGGATAAAATAAAAAAGTGCTTTTAAGCATTTGTTTTTAAGTTAAAATGACAAAAACAAGTCAAGAGCCAAAAGTTAGAATTCTTAACTTATGGCTTAAAAGTTTTTTATTTTTTTGGTAATTAAAGATTTCTATTTACCAGGGAGAAATATACACAAGAGAAAACAAACCTCATACATTTCATCCTACTCTTCTATGCCCTGAAATATATACATTTATCTATTACAAGGATACCAATTAAGACTATTTATCCTTTCTTCTATATATTTATGACTTCCGCAATGAAACTCTTGGACAATCTTCATGCATATTGCTTCCCATCCCCTTATTTTTGCCTGAAAAATTCTCGCATTTTGTTCCTGCCATACGTAGTACACTGTTACAGCTAGGGCCATTTTGAATAGTTCTGACTTTGGAATCCTTTTCCTGACTATGTTTACTGCCCATGCAAGTTCTTGCTCTCATCCCTGTACTCCCCTATTCATTCCTTGCCAAACTAGTATCCTGTTCCATAGTGCTTTAAAGTATTCACATGCAAAGAACAAGTGTTGGATACTCTCTTTCTCTGTTATACAAAGTACACATTCTTCTTCTACATGTATGCCCCACTTCTGAAGCCTATCCCTCGTGTATAGTTTACCATGAGTTGTCAATGTTAGCAGGAAGATCCAACGTGGGCATCCTGAATTCTGGCATACTATCTTCTTCCATCTCACCTTTTCAAATGAGCCACGCAGCTTGTGATATATAGTTTTGATACTGCACTTTTTAGTTCTCTTTATTTCTTCATGATTGAAACCAGCCTTCACAAGTGTCTCCTGTGCTTTGAGTATTTTCCCAACCATCCGTGATGCTTGCTTCACCTGAATACCCCATACTTCTCTGCCTTTGATGTAGTGATTGTGGATCCACTGGATCCATAATTTATTCTTTTCTCTGCACAGGTCCCAGTAGTGTTTACATACAGCTGCTTTATTCCATAGTGCTATATTCATTATGTTAAAGCCTCCTACTGTCTTGGGCATACATATCTTTTCCCATGCTAATAGGGCCTTCTTAGATACATTGCTCTCACCTGTCCATAGGAAACTCCTGAAGATTGCCTCTATTAACTTTGTGATCTTCTTTGATAGCACAAATATTTGTGCCCAGTATGTCTGAACTGAGAATAGGACACTTTTAATAAGCTAAATTCTGCCTGCATAGGATAAGAACCTTGTTTTCCAGGATGTTATTCTGCCTACTATCTTCTCAACCAAAGGATGACATTGTGCTATAGTGATTCTCCTGGTACTTAATGGAACTCCTAGATATATCACAGGTAATTCTCCCTTTGGTATTCCCAGGAAATTCAGTATCTTCTCTTGGTCTTCTTGTGTGATTCCTCCATAAAATAAGGAACTTTTGTTTTTGTTGATCTTCAATCCTGATGCTTTTGAGAACTCTTGAAAGACATTATATAGCAATTGGACTGACTTCAAATTTCCCCTGCGAAACAGTAAAAGGTCATCAGCAAACCTAAGTTGCAAGATTTGCATCTTTGCACACTTGGAGTGGTAGTTAAAATCTGAATTGTTGTTGAGCATTTTCAGCTTCCTTATCAGATATTCCATGGCAAGGACAAACAGATAGGGGGACAGTGGATCTCCTTGCCTCAAACCTCTTTTTGCTTCAAAAGGTTTTGTTTGGACTCCATTAATCAGTATAGTATATGTGATTGTTCCTATGTAACTCATTATCCACCTAACAAAATATGTTAGAAAGGCTAAAGTATACAACATTTGTTCCATAAATTCCCACTCTATTGAATCATAGGCTTTCTGCATGTCTAGCTTCATCATGCATCTGGGGGATATTCCTTTCCTCTCATAGCCTTTAACCAACTCACGACTCAGAATAATGGTATCAGTGATGGCTCTTCCAGGTACAAATATAGCCTGAGTATTATCTACCAAATTATCCATTACACCCTGCAACCTTCTAGTTAATACTTTTGAAATCATCTTATAAATCGCTGTGCAGCATGAGATTGGTCAGAACTCTTTGATACTTGTAGGATTATGTACTTTAGGGATAAGAGTAATAGCAGTACAGTTCACTGGTCTGTGCATTTGTGCAGTATTAAAAAACTCCTCAACTGCCTGAGTTACCTCATCTCCTATAGTACACCATGCTCTTTTGAAAAATACTGCATTAAAGCCATCATATCCTAGAGCCTTCAGGTCACTTATCTCTTTCAATGCCTTCCCTATTTCTTCCTTCGTTACCTGTCTTATCAGGTTCATCTGTTGATCCATGCTTAGGATTGTTCCCATTCTGATTACATTGGGGTTAATAACTGGGATGGATTCAGCTTTGGATACTAGGAGTATCCTGTAGTAGCTAAGAATTTCTGCCTCTATTTCATCATCAAGTACTAGTTGCCTTCCCATATCATCAGTTAACATCTGGATTCCATTAGTATTGTTCCTGTGTTTCATTTGTGCAAAGAAGTACCTTGAGTTGGAGTCTCCCAGCTTCAGCCACTGCACCCTTGATTTTTGCATATATACACTTTCCTCTATCATCATCCACTTTTCTAATTTTTGTTTTAGCACTTTCTCCTTTCCAATTAGCTCAGTATCTAGCATTTTATTGCTCATATCCTCCTGTATTGTTTGTAGTTCATCTCTTGTCTCCTTGATTCTATCTTCAATTCCTTTGTAATGTTTTGTATTTATCTCCTTGATCAGTTCCTTAGTTTCCTTTAGTTTCTGCCAAACTGTTTGCAGCTTTCCAACTTCCTTTCCTTCCTTCCAAGCCATTTCAATATGTTGGATAAAGAGTTATTTTAGCTTAAAAGTCATTTAAAATAAGCACATCCAAACGGACTCTTATTCTCTAGCTTTTTGTTTCCTTTACCTCTCATTTCATTTTTTTAATTTGCAGCGGAGGCACCTAGTGAAAGTAAGAAATAAACAAAGTTGCACGATGAATTATTACCATTAAGCAAAAAACTACAATTTTGTCTTATGTTGTCCCGTGGTGTACGTCAAAATTTCGACTAACAAGTTTAGCGAGTTCAAAATTAAAGTATTGTTTTTTTGGATTCAAAGCACAAAAATAGGTGAAAAACTCAATTGATGACCAATTTATATATAACACATGGTTTGAATGCGCTATACCTTAATGTCACGTTTGTCCGTTAAGGTATAGCGCATGCAACCCATGCGCTATATTTGAATTTTACTGAGTCGCATGTATTTAGCGCGCCCCGCATTATTTTTTGTGTGCCTAATTTAGGAGTTTAATTGTTTTGTTAAAAACCCATTCAGGATCCTCCACGTCTTCTGCATCATTTTTATTTTTTTTACTCATTCCGAAATATTTATTTATTTAACTTTTTCTGCATTTTGTCATTGTGAGCACGCGATTTTTACCTTATATGAATTACTCCTACAGAATCCTAAGGAAATATTTTTTTTAAAATATTTTCTATTTTAGGAATTTTTGTGGAATTTTCTTAATTATTTATATTTTACTGTGCATGTTTAACTTTTATTTAATTCATGAAAATACAAAAATACTCTGAATTTATATTTAGGATTTATTTTTTATATTTTTAGGTTAATTAGTAAATTAGTTGTTTTATAAAAATAAAAAATCACAAAAAATGACTCACTTTGTAACCTTAATTTTAAATTTTGTAGTTCTTCTTTTGATCTAGGAGTTAATTAATTTTTGTAAATACTGTAAAGGGTAATTAGCTTAATTTGATAAATTAATTTAGTTTAAGAGTTAATTTAGGTTTTAAATTAATTTGAAAAGAAAAAAAAAGAAAATTTGAAAATTGAAAAGAAAAGGAAAAAAAAAAGAATCAAAGAAGGTTGTTGAGTTTTGGGCCAATTTGGCACAGCCCAGGTAAATTCCCCCAAACCCGTTCAAAATCTAGGCCTAAACCACGCCCTTTACCCCGTCCAAACCATCTGGTCTTTAGACATTTCAAACGACGTAGTATAGGGCCAATACTATGCCCTTTGGAGTTTGTTTGTTTTAAATCAATCCTGGCCTTCCTTTTCATCTCATCCAACGGCCATGAATGCTTCCCCCATTTTCATTTACTAGTCTATCTACACGTGCGTTGCACGTGAATTTTTGTGTGTATATATATATATATATATATATATATAT
>MU763728.1:31454-42474 GCA_026770625.1 Nicotiana glauca | reverse complement strand
ATAAATAAATTCAAATCACTAAAACTTACTAATTAATTGAACTTTGAATTAAATCTAACAACATCATAATCAAGATAGAAGATTCAAGTGATTAACAACAACATTTCTATGTTAAAAACTAAACAAAAACACATGATTAAAGCATAAGAATGAAGAAATAACCAAGAACATGATGAACAAAAAGTAGGAAAATAATCCAAGTATATACTATTTTATATCCGAAAATATACATATATACATATATATATATATATGAATATATATATATATATATATATATATATATAATTTGTTTTAATTTTAAATAATAAATTTAAATATACCAAAAGCTAGCATTGTCATATAATGTTAAGATCCTTTATGAATAAATTAACGTCAAACAAATATACTCTTCGACGAACTCTAAATCTGTTCTTCTAGACATTTTGATATTTTCCGTATCCTTCATCAATACTAATATCAATTGGCTTGGCATAATTATCTTCTCAAGATTGATTTCTCTTTTGTGCATTAGTTTAAGCCTCACTATTCATGTTTCAAAGTATATGTCATGCAAACAATTGCAATTTCATCATATACACCTATAAGTAATGAGTCATCCTTTATCTACCTATTAAAAATTAGGTAATCAAGTAAATGATTACATTAAGGGTATGGCTCTATATATTCTATGTACTATTTAAACGTATCAATTTCTTCTTCAATAAATTCTTAGAGCTTTATATCTTCCTCCGGTTACCACGGTCCTTTCTTCACATTAGTTTAACACGGTAAGGTAATTTCTTCTTTCATCCCATTTAACTAAATGAGACTTATTTAAAAAAATAAGACTAAAATTCAAGAGCTTTTAATGACCAATATATATCACAAATTTTAAATTGTTCATATGTTTTGTTGTCCAGCGTAATACATAAATTATTAATATGTTATGTTTCTCTCAAGAGACTTCAGATTTATATAACATGTCATTAACTGGTAAATAATATTTATGTAAACTTTAATTTTTTTTACATGATCTCAAGAATATTTTTAAATATTAATTTAAGCTTAATTTATATCTTTAACCTTGAAAACAATTATCCATAATATTTTATGCGTGCTTACAAATTGCATATTAATTAATTATTTTTATTTGGCAGAAGAAAAAATGAAATTAATTTATAACCATATATTTTTTCTAGTTATCACATGCCTGCAAATTAATATATTTCAAAATTATAACATAATAAATATCTGCCATAACACTTGTACAGAATAAATTTCATAAATAACGAATGGTACATATTAATATAAAAATAAGTTACAAGTTCAATGAGAAACCTGTATTTATTTTCGTCAAACTTCTCCAATCTCTCCGAACAATGGTAAGAAAGAACATCATTTGAGCCAGAAAAACCATGTCATTTGATACGTTTGAAGACATTCGCTTTGTCACATCATTCATGTCTTCGTTCTGTCACTTCATTTAATAAACAGATGAATATATGTAATTTTGTAATATTAATATTTCAGATAACCACATTAGAGATGAGAGATACTGATCGAAAAGATTGACTTGAAAAAAAGTTGAAATGGTTTTAGTAACAAATAACGTTAAAATTAGAATGGGTACCTTGCAAGAATTCGTGAAACTGTATTGGTGGTACTCCTATTATCTTTTTATACTCGTACGGGAAACTCAATTGGTGGTACTCCTGTTATCTTTTTATGCTCCTACAGTCCTATGTACAGAGCAATGTGAAGAACTTTTTGTAGACATTTAGATTCAAGTTCTAACTCTTGTGTTGTCTCTCTCTCCTCTTCTTGCACTTCTTTCTTGTTGTGAGAATTTGGAGGAAATCCAACATTATCACAACCCTTCTTGTTGATACACATATTAAAATAGAAGGTAATTGTCATTATCACAACCCTTCTTGTTGATACACATATTAAAATAGAAGGTAATTGTTGAGTACATTAATGAACCGTTGCCTTCTTTTGTCATAAGACTTCATAATGGTTTGAAATGTTGCCTTATATGGTAGGCGTTAGTTTCTTCCTTTTTTTTTTTTAAATTTAGGATAATTAATTTTTAAAGGGTAAATAGATAATTTAACTTTTAACTTAAGGTCTTCCCACTTTTAATATAGTATAGATAATTGTCCAAACCCCCATCCGAACAACCTAGTCTCAAGTACTATCCTTCTGTCTCTCTCATCTCTTCATCTCAACCCTAGCGCCGACCTCAAAATTCCACCATTTCTACCGGTGTTGAAGCTCCAATCAACCCCAAAATTTTACCACACACTCCCCATACTCCCTCAAACACCAAGCCATCATCAATTTTCCCAAATTTCAGATCTAAAACGGAACCCTTTTACCATGCAGACAAACAATCTCCCGGATATAGATCTCCGCCAACCGTTTTGAAAAATAAGTAGTACACACAGGAATAAAGTGAGCGGACTTGGTCAGCCAATCCACAATTACCCAAATAGCATCGAACTTTCTCAAAGTCCGGGGGAGCCCAACTACAAAGTCCATGGTGATCCGCTCACACTTCCACTCCAGAATCTCTATCTTCTGAAGTAATCCACCCGATCTCTGGTGCTCATACTTCACATGCTGATAGTTGAGGCACCGAGCTACAAACCCGACTATATCTTTCTTCGTCCATCTCCACCAATAGTGCTGCCTCAAATCTTGGTACATCTTCGTGGCATCCGGATGAATGGAATACCGTAAACTGTGGGCCTCATCTAGAATTAACTCCCGAAGCCCATTAATATTGGGTACACAGACCCGACTCTGCATCCTCAATACTCTATCCTCGCCAATGGTCATATCTCTGGTATCACCATGTTTAACCTTGTCCTTGAGGACAAGCAAATGAGGGTCATCATACTGACGCTCCCTGAAACGATCAAATAAGGAAGACCGAGAAACCACGCAAGCTAGAACCCGACTGGGCTCTGAAAGGTCCAATCTCATAAACTGGCTGGCTAAGGCCTAAACATCCATCGCCAAAGGCCTCTTTGATACTGGTAAATAAGCCAAACTCCCTAAACTCTCTGCCCGGTGAGTCAAAGCATCGGCCACCATATTGGCCTTGCCTTAGTGATACATAATAGTGATATCATAGTCCTTTAGCAACTCTAACCGCCTCCTCTGGTGCAAATTTAGATCCTTTTGCTTGAACATGTGCTGCAAGCTCCGAAGATCATTATAAATCTCACAAGGCACACCGTATAAATAATGGTGCCAAATCTTCAGGGCGTGAACAATGGCAGCTAACTCAAGGTCGTGGACCGGGTAATTGTTTTTGTGCACCTTCAACTATCTGGACGCGTAGGCAATCACCCTACTGTCCTGTATCAAAACCACTCCAAGGCCAATCCTCGAGGAATCACAATAGATAGTGTAAGACCCCGAACTTGTAGGCAATGTCAAAATTGGGGATGTTGTCAAACTGTCTTGAGCTTCTGAAAGCTCGTCTCACACTCTTTCGTCCACTGGAATGGAGCACCCTTCTGGGTCAGTCTGGTCATAGGGGTTGCAATCGATGAAAACCCCTCCACAAAATGATGGTAGTAACCCGCCAAACCGAGAAAACTACATATCTCTATAGCTAAGGATGGTCTGGGCCAACTCTGCACTGTCTCTACCTTCTTCGGATCCACCTGAATACCCTCACTAGATATCACGTGGCCTAAGAATGACACGGAATCCAACCAAAACTCACATTTTGAGAACTTTGCGTATAACCTCTTTTCCCTCAGAGTCTGAAGCACTGTCCTCAGATGCTGCTCATGATCTTCCCGACTCCGGGAATACACTAGAATGTCATCAATAAAGACAATGAAAAAAGAGTCAAGATATGGACGGAATACAGTGTGTATCAAATGCATAAAGGCTGCTGGGGCGTTGGTCAGCCCAAATGACATAACAAGGAACTCGTAATGACCATACCGAGTCCTGAAAGCAGTCTTTGGGATTCTGGCTCCTAAATCTTCAACTGATGGTAACCTGAGCACAAGTCAATCTTAGAAAACATCTATGTGCCCTAAATCTAGTCAAACAAATCATCAATACGAGGCAAAGGATAATGGTTCTTCACTGTAACCTTGTTCAACTGGCGATAATCAATAAACATACTCATAGAACCATCCTTTTTCTTCACAAACATGACAGGAGCACCCCAAGGTGATACACTGGGTCGAATAAAATCCTTATCAAGAAATTCCTGTAACTGATCCTTTAACTCCTTCAACTCAGGAGGATCCATACGATACAGAGGAATAGAAATAGGCTGAGTGCCCAGCAACAGATCAATTCCAAAATCAAGATCAGTTGGAAACACATTAGAAAAATCCCGTACTACTGGAACTGAATCAACTGAAGGGGTATCAATACTAACATCTGTCACATAAGCTAAATACGCATCACACCCCTTCTCAACCATATGCTGAGCTTTAAGGAAAGAAATAACTTTACTGGGAGTGTGATCTAAAGTACCCCTCCACTCAACACGCGGCACACTTGGCATAGCCAGTGTCACGGTGTTGGCGTGATAATCAAGAATAGCATAATGGGGTGACAACTAGTCCATGCCCAAGATAATATCAAAATCTACCATGTTGAGCAACAATAAATCAGCTCTGGTTTCAAAACCACTAAGAGCAACCAAATACGACCGATAAACGCAATTCACAATAAGAGAATCTCCCACAGGAGTAGAAACATAAATAGGGGAACTCAAAGAATCCCGAGGTATACCCAAATACGGAGCAAAATAAGAAGACACAAAAGAGTAAGTGGATCCTAGATCGAATAGAACCGATGCATCTCTATGACAAACCAGTATAATACCTGTGATGATAGAATCAGAGGCAACAACCTCGGTACGGGCAGGAAGGGCATAGTATCGGGCCTGGCCTCCCCCTCTAGGGAAACCTCTACCTCCCTGACCTCCACCTCTAGCTGGTGCAGTAGGTGGGGTAGAACTTGGAGCTGTAACCATAGCCTAAGAACTCTGTGGGGCAGGCTGTGGCTGAAAAGTCTGTGGAGGTGCACCCCTCCCAAGTTTGGGGCAATCCCTCACCATGTGGTATGTGTCACCACACTCAAAACAAGTTCTGGGAGGACATGGCGGCTATGACTAGCTCGGGCCAGGTCTGCTGGACTGACCTCTAAAAGCACCCCACGTAGGAGGCGCGCTAGAAATCAGAGGTGCATAATAAGGCTCCTGAGGCCTAGGAGGAGTTGGAGCGCTACTGGCTACTGGAAGAGCTTAATGAACAGGGTGATTTATATAACCCCTACCATGACGACCTGCTGCTGGGGCACATGCACCACAGAAATGGCCCGACTCTCGAGACCTCTTGGCATCCCTCTCCTCTCTCTCCCTAGCATGCATACCCTCAATCCTCCTAGCAATGCTAACCACCTGCTGATAAGGAATATCCATATCCAACTCACGAGACATGCTAGACCTGATGCTGAGAATAAGCCCCTCAATAAACCGGCGAACCTTATCGTGAGCAGTAGAAACCAAGGCTGGTGCATGTCTAGCCAAGCTAGTTTAATGGACAGCATACTCTGAGACAGTCATAGCACCCTGGCACAAATGCTCAAACTCGGTGCGCCATGCATCTATGAGCCTCTAAGGAACAAACTCTCTCATGAATAGATCATAAAACTAGGTAAAAGTCAGCAAAGCAGCCTCGTCCAGACTGTCTAACTCATAGGTGGCTCCTCGAAGTTGGAAATTAGCGAAGGAAACCCAGCTCGATCCTGATATACCCATGGTACGGAGAATACGGTAGCACTCCTCCAGAAATCCCAAGGCATTATCTGATGCTAACCCACTGAATACAGGAGGATCATACTTCTTGAACCTCTCAAGTCTCTGCTGCTCATCCTCCGAAGCCGTTGGCCTGGGGCTGCAGGCTGCACAGGAATAATCTATGAGACCTAACCA
Source organism: Nicotiana glauca (assembly GCA_026770625.1). Lineage (NCBI taxonomy): Eukaryota > Viridiplantae > Streptophyta > Magnoliopsida > Solanales > Solanaceae > Nicotiana > Nicotiana glauca. The sequence goes on along the minus strand of MU763728.1, from coordinate 36,515 downwards.
ACATGCACTCGCTGCTCAAGAGTGCGGGCGGCGGGAGTCTGTGCTCCTCCCCCGGCCTGGGATGTAGCTGCAGCAAGAGGAAGCAACCTTGCATGAGCCAAAGTGGTGTACATACTCATGAACTATGCTAGAGTCTCCTGAAGTGCTGGCGTGTTAGTAGCAGTAGGCGTGTCAGGTGCCTGGACTCCGACTGGTACTACTAGTGGCTCCTCGATGGTAGCTCGCGTAGGTGCTCCGGCTGCACCGCGTGCACGTCCTCGGCCTCTACACCATCCTCGGCCTCTGACGGCTGCAGTAGGGGGCGCGGGTGCCTGATCATCTCGGGTAGCATGTGTCCTCACCATCTGTGATAGAATAGAAGACAGAAATTTAGAATTGTGACATCAAATCTCGCACGACAAGGAAATCAAATGAAGTGGAATGTTCCAAACAGTTATATAGCCTCTCGTAAATAAGTACAGGCATCTCCATACTGATCAACGAGACTCTAATAAACCGGCTTGTGATCCATGACTCCTACGAACCTAGAGCTTTGATACCAACTTGTCACGACCCCGGTTCATCCTCCGTGAACCATCGTAACGGAACCGAGTATCTACGATTAGGTAAGCCTAAATTTGCGAAAGATAAACCAATTTGTAGAAATAAAATAATTTAAAACATAGATAAAGTAATAAAACAACGTTTAAAAGTGCCGCTCGGCATACACAATATTCAACTCTCAAAACCAATACATATTCCCAAGAACCGTAAACCCACGAATCACAAGCTAAGGATACTACATAGTGCACTAACTCCAGAATGTCTAACAAAGAACAGAAATACAGAAGGGCTAATACTTAAAAGCGAGAATAGAAAAGGACTTCTCGGTCTGCGGATGCGGCAGATATACTTCGAAGTCGCTAGAGCAGTCGCCTCGCCTCAAAGGTGATAGGACTGAGTCGCAGTACCTGAATCTGCACATGAAAAACATGCACAGAAAGGGGATAAGTACACGACAGCGGTTCACAGTAAGTGCCGAGCCTAACCTCGGTCGGGTAGTGACGAGGAAGGTCAGGGCCCTACTGAGGTTAAATAAAAGATAAAGTTCGACAGTGTATAACATAGCAGTATAAATAAGTACAGTAGTAAAAGTAACACAAGATATAAAGGACAACAACAACTATACAGAGGCAAAGTAAACACAAAAGGAATATACAGCTCAACACCAAATAATAACAATCGGGGATCTCCCAGTATACCGTCCTGTAGTCCTGAATATACATAGCTAATAGGTCTCCCGAGATACTGTCTCGTAGCCCAACTCATGGTGCGCAGGGATCTACTAGAATCTCATTCTGTCCTAAATATAAATACCAGTACTGGGGGAATCTACTGGGTGCATTTTTGTAGTTCCATATAACTGTGCAGGAGGATATACCGGAATCCTACATCCGTAGTCCCAAATGTAAACACGCAAGGGGGAGCTATCGGCATCCCACATCCGTAGTCCCAATATAAATACACAGCAACAACATGAAAAATACTCAGAAATGTCAAACTTCATATTAAGGCAAACAAGTAGTCTATCCTAACAGGCTGCACAGAATTTAGGTAAAGCAGTTTGAACAAATAAGGCAATTAAATCACTTAGACATGCTTTGATAAGCTAACAACATGCTTAATAGTGCAAGTAATAAAAATAGGAAAGAAAACATACTAGTAATTACTTAATGAAAACTAGATTTCTAACAACTAGCACAAGTACGAGCTCGTCACCTCACGTATAAGACATTTCAATTATTAATAATACCAAATCCTTAGGGGAAGGTCCCCTACACAAGGTTAGGCAAGCCACTTACTTCGAACCAGCTCAAATCAACCTAAAACCATGCTCTTGCCACGAGTACTCGACTCCAAATGGCCCAAATCTATTCAATTTAATTTCATAAAGTAAATAACACTTCAAGTAACTGATTCTACAAGGAAATTCTAAGCTAGTACGTGAAATTAAGTAAAATAACGAAAACACCCCTCGGGCCCGCATCTTGGATTCGGGCGAAATTTATAAATTCTGAATCCTCATACTCTCACGAGCTCATATATATAAAATTACTCCAATCCGATATCAAAATTGTGATCTAAACTCAATTGTTTGGCCTAGGAACTTTCTCCAATTTTCCCTTAATTTTCCACCATTAATTCGAAATTTAAGGATGGATTTAAGTGTAGATTCATGGAAATTAGTCTAAACCGAGCAAGAATTACTTACCCAAAATACCCCGGGTGAAAATCTCTCTTCAAATCGCCAATCCCGAGCTCCCAAATCAAATTTTCAAAGTTTTGAACTAAACCCTTGATTCTGTCCCTTTTCTGCCCAGTGAAATTGCATTTGCGGTCCTGGAACCGCTTATGCGGTCCCGCTTTTGCGGAACCATGGTCGCATCTGCGACTTCTCAGTTAAGGCTCAATTTTTGCATCTGCAGCTAAGCCTTCGCAGATGCGGGGCCGCTTCTGCGGTGAAGATCCCGCTTCTGTGGTCCCTGCTACCTTTCCTCCTTTTCCGCTTCTGGAGTTACTCCGTCGCTTCTACGGCTCCGCACCTGCGGAACCCAAACTGCAGGTGCAGTTATGACAGAAACCAGCTGAAACTGCAACTCCAAAACTCCAAAATTTCTTCCGTCAACCATCCTTAATCAACCCGAGGCCCCCGGGACTTCAACCAAAAGTACTAACAAGTCTAATACCACTATCCAAACTTATACTAATTCTTAAAATACCTAAAAAATATCGAAACGAAGAATCAACCATAGATTCAAGTCTAGGAACTCCAAAAACTCTAGAAATACGCTTTCGATCAAAAAGTCTATCAAACCTTGTCCGAATGACCTGAAATTTTGCACACACATCACATTCAACACTACGGAGCTACTCCAATTTTTAGAACTATATCCCGACCCTCGGATCAAAATCTCACTATCGAACCGGAAACCTCCAAAATCCGACTTTCGACATTTCAAGTCTAAATTAGCTACGGACCTCCAAAACACAATCCAAACACGCCTCTAAGCCCGAAATCACCCAACGGAGCTAACGGAACCATCAGATTATCATTCCGAGGCCGGCTTCACACTGTTCCGACTACGGTCAACTTTCCAAGACTTAAGCTCTCATTTAGGGACTAAGTGTCCCAAAACTCTCCGAAACTCAAAACCGAACATCCCGACAAATCAAAATAGTAGAAATAAATACGGGAAAAATAGTTAATAGGGGATCGGGGTATTAATTCTTAAGATGACTGGCCTGGTCGTCACAAAAACGCTCCTAGGTCATCTAAAATCCGATCAAGACATACGCCCAAGTACGAAATCATCAAAAGAACCTGTTGGAACCTTCAAATCCTGATTTCGAGATCGTATACTAAAATATTGACCGAAATCAAACTTGTCCTTTTAAGACAACCTTAAGGAATTAGGTTTTTCGATTTCGATCCAAACTCTTCCAAATCCTGAACTAACCATCCCTGTAAGTCATAAATCAGTAAAATAAGTACGAGAAGTCTTATTTAGGGGAACGAGATTCTAGAATGCAAAACGACCAGTCTGGTCGTTATAATAGAGTAGTAATGTACTGCCAATATAGAGGATTCTTGTGAAATTAATTTTATTAAACTTTCCTACATATTTTTATAATAAATTAATAGACAAAAATTTATTAATTTTAAAATTTCAAATAATTAAAATTAGCATAGAAGGTATTGCATGTTAATATTTTTTTTCTTTTTCTGCGAAAGTGCACGATTAATATTCGTATGTACAATTATATAATCTAATTATGTCTTCATAAAAACAATCATTTTCACAAATTGACGTATCAAATTATTTTCAAAAGAGAGCCGCTCTTTTTCTCTTTCTATGTACATTTAGGTGCAGAAACTTGCGTTTTTTTCATTAGTGTCTTTTAGGAATGGAAAATAATTTTCTTTTATTTTCTTAGAAAGATATTTTTCCTCTTTTATTTGTTTTCGAATAAGACATTTCTTAAAAAGATATTTTCTGGAACTGAAAACATTTGACTCCTTCTTGAAAAGGTATTTTTTTTTTCCTTTTATTTACTCAGTTTAGGAATTGAAGACAGTTTGAGTCCTTTAAAAAAGTTCATTTTTATTTATGTTAGGAATTTTACGAATATCTTTAACCTTTTCAATTTATTCAGTTCAGGTTAGGAATTTTAGCAATGTATCTTCTCAGAATACAATTTAATTCCTTCTTGGAAAACGTTACTATATTATAATAAATTGTTTGGCAAGTTTATCTTTAAATTTCGAGGAATAATTTATCTTCTTTTATATAATTCTCTCCTGCTTAAAACTTTAATATTACTAAATGATTGCATTTTTAAAAGTAAACATCACTTCAGTACCTCTGAATATGCTTGCGATATTTCTTGGTTGAACCCTTTATTTTATATCTGTTTCAAAATATATATACTCCTATTTCACGTATGTTTCAGTTTCTTATTCATCGTTTTGGTTTGGAATTTTTCCTTTTCCTATCTCTTGTTACTTGTGGTTAAATGTTGGAAAAAGAAAAGATTAAAAGTTTATTACATTGGATATAAATTAAATATTATTATCATGGGAATTGGGACATACGTGCAAAACACGTACAAAGAGACTAGTTGAGTGTGTTTGGTATAACGGAAAATGTTTTTCATGGAGAATATTTTCCAAGAAAATATTTTCTTGGAAAACAAGTAGTAATCTTATTCATTTTTCGGTTTGGTACGCAAATTAAGGAAAATGACTTCTCAAGAGTATTCATAAATAATTTAGATATAATAAACATGAAACCATAAACTTTCAAACCAACAACCTTCCGAACCCACATTTTTATAAACTTTTGAACCGCTAAACTTTTGAACCGCGGAATTTCTAATCCGTAAACTTTATAATTTGTAAACCCGTAAACTTTTAAACACATAAACCTCCCAACTCATAATTTTAAAATTTATAAAATTTTGAGCATTTAAACCGATAAATAATAAAATTAAAATTGAAAAATATATTTAAATTTTTTTCGG
>MU763728.1:16743-30571 GCA_026770625.1 Nicotiana glauca | reverse complement strand
CGGGGGTTTGGGGGAGGGGGAGGGGGAGGTGGGAGTGGGTGGTAGGTGGTGCAGAAAAATGAAAAAGTAGAAATTTAAAATTGCAAAAAAAAAAAAAATTAAGGTAATTTTTTTTTGCGGGGGGAGGGGAGCTGGAGGGTTAATAGGGTGGGTGGTAACGGAAAGAGGGGGTGTGGTGGGTTGGTGAGGGTGGAGAAGGTTGAGAAGGAGCTTTAGAAAATGTTTTCCCTTCCTTTGATAAAAAAAATATTTTCCTCCAATTGGAGGAAAATGAATTGATAAAGAAAATATGAAGAGACACTAAATAATCTTCAATTTTTTTTAGAATAAATAAAATTAAAGAGACACTAAAAAAATGATGTCTGCCTTCAGACGCTTTTAATCATAAAAAAAGAATGCCAAGCTCCAGACAAAACATTGTTTCTAGCGTAGTTCCTATGAAGAGTTGCAACTATTTAGTTTAATTCTCCGAAAGGAAAAAAAATTCCCATTGCACTTTCTACTCATGTTCGATCGTCTTTGTTAATGCAGGTATTATTCTGTCCATCTATCTTTCCCTCTAAATTCTAGGCAATATTCATAGGCGAAATACAAGTGCACTTCTACTTGAATTTTATTTGTTAGCTTTTCTTAATGGAGTAAATTAAGAAGCAATTTGGTTCATAGCAATTGAATAATATAAACAAGTTAATGAATTAAAAATGGAATGAAATAGATCTGAGAGTTGAAGGAAATAAAGCATGGTCTGTTAAATGAGATAAATGAACTTCAAGATTAAATAATAGTAGAAGACTTCTTTTAAATTCTGACTTTATAAATATAGTGCGCATATATTTTGCCTACTGTATTAGTATACGTTACTCATGGTGTAACTATAACTCCTTATGTTAATTTGGAGGTTGGATAAAATTCGATGTTACAGATGTGGAACATAAAAAAAACTTTTTGAATCGACGCAATATTAAAATTACCTTTTCAAGTCTCAAAACAAAATTGTTTGCTTATTATATATTCCCTCCGTTCCAGTTTATGTGAACCTATTTCCTTTTTGCTCAGTTCCAAAAAGAATGAACCTTTTCTAAATTTGGTAGCAATTTAACTTAAACTTACAACTCTACCCTTAATGAAAGTCTTTTATAACTACACAAATACTCTGGGCCCCATTTGGACTTGTTTAGGACCACACATTTCAAAAGTCTTCATTTTTTTCTTAAACTCTGTATCCAGTCAAACAGGTTCACATAAACTGGAACAGAAGGAATACTAATTTTTTTTAGAAGTCGCTAAATTAAAGTTCCAAATCACAAAATGAATCAACAAAATATTGTAAATCTTATCCTGATTTAAGTGGTAGCCAATGCCGATCTGTGTTTTTCATCGTTATTTATTTTTATTTGTAGGTACATGAGTTTTTTTTACGACATGGGTAGAAGTTGTGAATTATATGTTATATAGGTTGGTTTATCAGATAACATAAAAGTTGTATTGGTCAAAAATCTGACCACACGACCATTGCGGTGCCGATCCCGTCCCGAGTGTCTTTACTCCTTAAAGCGACGGCTAGCGAGCTCAACCTCGTCCAACCCATACCAGTTGCGAAGCAAGCATCGAGGTCGAGTCCCCCCCTCCCCCCATGAGGGGAGCGTCACTCCTTCGACCCGCCTGACCAAGATAGGGTATGAGGGGCATAAAGCCTTCAACTATAAATAGGGAAGAGAAGAGCCAGATCATGGGGCTTCTCCATTCTCTCCCTGCCAAAAAAAGGAAAAACAATATCCCTCCTTCCTAAGAAAAAGCTTTAGAGGATGAGAAACGAACGACAACTCCCTGAATCTTTCCAAGGAAGGGAAGGACCAATCTAGAGGATGATAAACAAACTACAATTCCCTGAACCTTTCCGAGGAGAGGCAGGACCAGTTTTCATATTCAATAAAATCTCCTGAATATTATCTCTATTGAATCTACTATTTTGTTTCTTCAAATTCTTGATTCGGTGTTAATTATGGTTGGCTATGATTTACCCCTTCATGTATATTGATTGATTTGCTTAAATATTGTTCGACAATATTTTAAGTTAAACAGAAGTTGTAAAACTTTGGTTAGAGAGAGCAAAAAACACACAGGTGATATCTTAATTCGAAGGAGCTGAAAAGCCACGACCTACCGAGGATGATGGCGGCTCAATCAAGGTCACGACAATAGTCCCCAGGGATTGATCATTCGCCACATCCGGATACCCTGTGACATCCGCAGCAGAAGCTTCCGTTCGAGGTGCAGCAATAACGGAGTCCTCTAGGGTCTGACTAGCGGGAATAAAACCGACTGTCTGCCCCCTTCTGCAGCAGACTCTGCAACAGCACCTCCCTCCTGGCCCGCCGGAGAAGAATCCAAATTAATCACCGTTGGGGGAGCCATCTCAAAGCCCACTCTCTGCCTCTTTAATGGCCCATCCTCCTCCACGGTCGATGGCGACTCAACTCGCGGACGAACTGTATCAGACGGGCCTTCATCCCGAGGCACGGACTGGACTGGATTAGTGAAAGCCACCGACTCTACGGACACTTCCCTCGACGAAGGACGAGCCATAGACGGCGCACTAATCTGAGCGACCGCACCCCGGCGACGGAACGCCAATTGAGGGGACCTGACTCTGCGGACCCTCCCTAATCACAACGATAAGCTCAAAAAATAAGAAATAAGTAAAAGAGGTTGGAAAGTACGGAGGCAATCTCACCTGTAAGGGGCCTGCGACCTAACTTCAGATGGAACGACGCCCACATACGAATCCCCGTTGTGTGGGGAAGGACGACCTCGACCCATTCCCGGATCCCCTCCAAGGGGGGAGACGGCACATTCTCGGCTGCAAAACATCGGAAATAAGTTTGCAGGTAACATAAGACATAAGGGGATTAAGACCAAAATAGATTTTGGCAGCCAAAGGCAGATACTTACGGGCAAAATTTCACACCGCTGGAAAGCCGGTCGGGTCTGCCACGAGATGTTCAGTCCGCACGAAGAAGAAATTATCAGCAAAGCGGCGATTGGTATGGCCGTCCATACCGACCACCAGCCCTCTTGACCCACGAAGATGTGCGTGGATCATAGTGCCCCGGATCTTTTGGGCAGCGAACAGGCTAAGCACATGCCTCAGGGTGACCTCACGACCTGCTAGCTCCGTGTATTTGATGAAAATGAGGAAGAGCTTATACAAATACGGAGAAATCTGGGCGGGGCACACCTCGTAGTAACGACATAAGTCGACCACTAACATCAGGAGCGGCAATGTATACCCCACAAGGAACGGGTAGGCGTAGAACGAGCAGTACCCAGGGTGGTCTATCTGCACCCTATCATTTTTTTCGGCGGGCATTATCTCGATGTAGCTGGGGATGATCCATCGTTCCCTCAGCTCCTTTATCCCAGCCTCCCCTATAAGGGATTTAATATCTGAATGCTCCCTACCACCGTCGGCGCTGAAGTTTTCCACCAGCCTCCCCGCACGAAACAAAATCTCATCCACTGAGGGAACTTCTTCGTTCTCCACCAGGTCTAAGTTCCCATCCGCCAGAGCGTGATCGTCAGCCGCTGGCCGGAAGATTGTAGTGAGAAGAAATTCCCGCCATCGTTAATCTAGAGGAGAAGGAAGGAGATTTATCGGGAATATAAGAAAGCTAGAAGAAGATTGTGAGAGAAGAGGCAAAGAAAGAGCTCAGATTGATCAAGGGATGAATATTCCGGAAATCCTCTTGAGAACAGTCAATAGGAAAGTGTGAAAGACAAAGTGCAAGGTTTAACCAATTTATAGGGCACGAATGACGAATCCCTCGAGCGCGAAAATCAGTGTTCGCCATTAGAATCTGACCAATCGCGAAAGCGATTCGGCTCCTCGGGAACATGCGCCATCATGACTGATATTCGCCATTATGACTGTTCGCATGAAGCGACGCTCCACTTATCAACCGCCGTTTTGTCTTCGAAACCATCACGACGGTATAAAGGAATCGACGAAAACCCTCTATGTTGTTTCGAAACTCGTGGCACAACTAAGGAATGGTGTACGAACCAGACTCCCAATATGACTACGCCGCCAACATAGTCCGCCCGTCGGGGTCGATAGGGTACAACCCTGACGAATGGAGGGACTAACTGTATTGGTCAAAAATCTGACCACACGACCATTGCGGTGTAGACCTCATCCCGAGTGTCTTTACTCCTTAAAGCGACGGCTAGCGAGCTCAACCTCGTCCAACCCATACCAGTTGCGAAGCAAGGATCGATGTCGGGTTCCCCCCACCCCCATGAGGGGAGCGTCATTCCTTCGACCCGGCTGACCAAGATAGGGTACGAGGGGAGTAAGGCCTTCAACTATAAATAGGGAAGAGAAGAGCCAGATCAGGGGGCTTCTCCATTCTCTCCCTGCCAAAAAAAGGAAAAACAATATCCCTCATTCCTAAGAAAAGCTTTAGAGGATGAGAAACGAACGACAACTCCCTGAATCTTTCCAAGGAAGGGCAGGACCAATCTAGAGGATGATAAACAAACTACAATTCCCTGAACCTTTCCGAGGAGAGGCAGGACCAGTTTTCATATTCAATAAAATCTTCTGAATGTTATCTCTATTGAATCTACTATTTTGTTTCTTCAAATTCTTGATTCGGTGTTAATTATGGTTGGCTATGATTTACCCCTTCATGTATATTGATTGATTTGCTTAAATATTGTTCGACAATATTTTAAGTTAAACAGAAGTTGTAAAACTTTGGCTAGAGAGAGCAAAAAACACACAGGTGATATCTTAATTCGAAGGAGCTGAAAAGCCACGAAAACATTGATATCATTTCACAGTGATCATTCAGCAGGTCTTGTGACCCTTTACCCATTCTCATAGTTTCTCAATAGCCAATTAATGACATAAAAAATATTTATCCCCTTAACTTTTTGATCGGTATTTTTAGTCAGTTATACAATATAATGTCTTTCTTCGTAGCTACTATGCAATTCTTCTGAAAAGTTGAAGAGCACACTGTTATTTTTTATTATTCAGTCTACTACTATTAGTACAGTACATCTTCCTATTGGGTTGAGTTCTTGGGTAGCAGAAATAAAGAATTGATATTTTCATTATAAATTCAACTTATGCTAGCATAGCAGTTAAAATTTAATTTTTGTTGTTGTCTTCATCATTTCGTCCATAATTCTTCAAATGCTTTTATTCATATTGGGTTCACAGGTTATTTAATTTCATTCCATAAGGATACGTCAAATCTATGTTATCATTCGAATAATTAAATAATTCGCTATTTACCAAAAAAAAATAAGTCAAGTATTCCTATTAATAATTCTTTAATATAAAGTAGGATATCCATTAATTTAAATAAAAGGTCAATCGAGGCATGGGTATTAGTAAGTTATTATTTTATGTCATTTATAATATTATAAATTTCTCATAGTTGATCATTCCATTGTATTTGTATATATATATATATAGCAGGAGCCCCGAATCTGGAGTTGCTTATCTTTCCAACTCAGTTCCAGCAACGCATTTGTCGGAGCGAGAAAGAGGAACTGCTAGATGTTGTATATTAAAATTTATTAAAGCTCGATTCGCATCAATATGTTTGATAAAAGGAATGAGGGAAGCTCCAATAGAAAAATATTAAAAAAAAAAATTACTTCGAAGAACCTGTTCCCATGCAATAGTCAAGAATTCTTGACGATATCGAGCTGTTAAGGAATGAGAAATGTTTCTCCTGTTACATGAATTCAATTTTCATTTCATCCGGAAAAAGCCATCTCTTTTTCAACAATGTATTTGTCATTTGATCCAATAGCGTTTCATTAAATAGGAACAAATTTGATAAATACGCGTGTGTGTCTATATATATATATATATATATATATATATATATATATATATATATATATATATATATATATATGGTCTTGCTAACTTACTACATGGTGGTAGTATGTTAGCATTGTACCCATATTTACTTTCCTTAAGTACCCCTAACAACAAATCAACAATGCAAAAATTAGAGGGACAGCTTTTGTCTTTTCACCAAAACCTAAATCCAATTCTCTCTCTTACATTTTTCCCTCTCTGTCTATGGAAAAAACACTCGAGGCATCAAAATTTACAGATTTATTGCTTTCTATCCTTCACATTAGCTTCTTGATTTTTGTTAGTCTCTTCAGAAATTAAATTCTGCTATCTTCTCTTTAAGATTTATTGTGACTTATGAATAATTTGGATTCCTAAGATTTAATGTCAAGATTTTTGTGTATACGAGATGAAATAAAATCCAGCATTTAACTTTTATAATCAAAACTCAAGGTCGAGGTGGATGGATTTTGCTCCACTATTATTTTGAAAATGAAATACAATCGCAGAGAGAGGAGGACAAAATGGGTCTTGTTGCACCATTACTAAAAATGAAATGGTTTGACAGAAAAAGTGAACCGCAAACTTCAAATACTAGCCTTGCATTAGAAATTTAAAGAAAACCCACTAAATGTGGCAGCTAATTGAATTGATGGTGGAAGAAGATTGATGTCGAGGAAGATGACGGAGATTGCAGGGGATCCAAAAGGAACAAGGAGGGAAAAATAAATGAGGTTTCAGTTCTTGAGATGAAAAGACCAAATACCCATTTTCACTAACACGTTGGTACTGTTTAATTAGGGGCATTTAAAGGAAAGTAAATATGGGTACAATGCTAACATACTACCTCCATATAGTATGTTAGCAAGACCTCTATATATATATATATAAAAATTAATCATGACACAAAAAAGGTAAACGTTAAACCTTACAAGGTATTTGCACCATAAACATTAAAATTATATTATTGAAATATCCTAAAACAAGAACACAATAAATTCAATATTCGATATATTTAAAGAACTTTTATTGTTCGAACATTACTTTGTTGCATCGAGTTTTAAATTCCATTACAATATTAATAATATCTATATACAACAATACATAATGAAAATCCGAAAATGAATCACCATCGCTCTTTTTCCTTATTTAAATTATTATAGTTCTCTTTGTAGGTTAAGACAACATCTAATCATTTTGATCACGACAAATAAGATCATATAACAATCAACACTGTCCATTTACATAAATTTGTTCTTTATTTTCAATGAATAATATTATGTTATTCAAATTTGTGTCTAATAATATTGATATTATATTATTTACAATATTGTATACTATAAAACTTGGCATACACGTGCAACGCACGTAACGAGAAATTAGTTTTAAAAAATGTGCATGGCATCTTCTATCCCCAACCGACAAATTGGGCAAAGAGCATCGATATTAATTCCTATATGAAGAAGGAAAGACCTACAAGGAATTTTGTTATGCAAACATTGCCAAAGGAAGAATTTAATTTTACTTGAACAACGGAGATTCCATATCCAATTAAAATCATATTTGTTAGAGAAATTGGTCATGTGCTTCTCTTTTAGTAGCTTATAACAAGATTTAGTAGTGAATGAACCATTGTTGACATATCCCATGTAACGACCCGACTGGTCGTTTTACCTTTTAGAACTCCGTTCCCTTAAATAAAATTTTTTGTGCTTGCTTTATTTAATTTATGACTTGCGGAAGTTGGTTGGTTCGAGATTGGGAAGAAGTTTGGGTTAAAATATGCTCATTTGGTTTCTTAGGATTTTCTTAAAAAGGTCAAGTTTGACTTTGGTCAATATTTTGAGCAAACAGACCGGATTCATGATTTGACGGTCCCGGAGGGTCCGTAGGAAAATATAGGACCTGGGCGTATACCCGAAATCGAATTCCGAGGTCCCTAGCCCGAGTAATAAATTTTTATTAGAAATTGTTAATCTGAAATTTTAAGGATTTAAAGAAAACAAGTAATGATTGATCACATGGGTATCAGGCTCGTATGTTGGTTCCGGAACCCGGTATAGGTCCGATATAATATTTAAGACTTGCCCGCAAAATTTGGTGTCAATCTGAGTAGTTTAAGTGCATTTCGGCTCATTTGAGGAAAATTAAAAACTTGAAGTTCATAAGTTTGATTCATTTGGTTTTAGGGGGTGATTATTGGATTTAGCGTTGTTTCAGACATCCCGAAGATTCGAGTAGGTCCGTCTCATTATTTTAGAATTGTCGGTATGTTCGGACAGGGCTCGGGAGCCCCGAGTGTCAATCGGACGAGGCTCGAGTGAAGTGAAATTTTTTGGAGAAGTGCTGAAGCATCTTCTTCTATCATAAACGCACATGCGGTTGGTTGACCGCAGGTGCGAGACCGCAAAAGCGGTCCTCCCATTGCAAAACCGGCCAAGGCAAGCCAGGTCAGAAACCGCAGAAACGGCCTCAAGACCGCAGAAGCGGTCCCAGCCCTTTTAGCCCATTTCGCAGATTCGGTCCTTTCTCGCAGATGCGGTCCCCTGACCGCAGAAAGCGAAAATCGCTGAAGCAGTGAGCTTCATTTAATACGGGTTCTAAGTCATTTTTGACACTTTTCACTCCTCCCTTGGCGATTTTGGGAGCTTTTGAGAGAAGGTCTCGACCTAGCAATTTGAGGTAAGCTTATCCTTCTTATTCTTAGTTTAATATTTGTATTTTAGGTAGAGTAAACACTAGAATCAAGGTAAAATCATAAGGTTAGAGCAAAACCTAGGTTTTTGACAAAAGTTAGATTTAACCACTAAATTTGTTATAGAATGAATTAGAAATCATATATTATTGATCCTTAGATTATAGAAAATAACTTCCTTCAAAAGATTTTGAAATCCAGGCACGTGGGCTTGGGGTTGGATTTTAGGAAACTTGCGGTAAGGGTTAGGAATTTGCTTAAATAGCTAGAATACAATCTTGTAAGCTTATATTGATTAGTTCCTATCTTATTTAACTAGTTTTGGATTTTTCGACTCCAAATTGAGAGTTTGAGCTCGTTCTTGGTATTGGAAGTGTACTTTGAAGCGAGGTGAGTCTCGTTTCTAACCTTGTAAGAGGGAATTATCCCCATATGTGTAATAATTGAGTAATTTACTACTACATACGGGGGCTACATACACGCACTAGGTGACGAGAGTCCATGCGCAGCTACTATTATGTTAATTATCCGGGTAGTCTAGGACCCGTATCATGCTATATTTATGAATGTCTCTATATTTTTCTTGCTAATGTGATCACTTATGATATGCTAGAGATTTGGAATGGAATATAAGCGAATGTATACACTTGTTGGATACTTGTACGAATTTACTTGAAAGTAAATGCGCATTCATGTGTTTCTTGATATTAATTGGCATTTGTGGATCGGGTCGATCGTGTATTCAAGAATTACTAAAGAAAAATAAAAAAATCAAGAAACGTGCGGAAGTTAAAAGAAAATAAATAAACAAAAAAGGACGAAAAATTAAAGATAGATTGAATTCAAGAAGTCTATTCTTGAAGTTGAATCCTAACAACAACAATTAGCTAACAAAGAACTAATCGCCTTTGACAGAGAATTAAAACAAGAGATAGATTGTGAAACCCGACCCTTTAGAATAACAAGAACAACAATAAGCCTAAACTTATCACCTTTCTTGAATACCTAGAAGTGATCTAAGATTTCGAAAAAAGGGTTTAATCTTACCACCTTAAGTTGAGTCTTGAAGGTTGAAGAATAAATCCAAGAGTAGCCACACACAAGAGTGCAAGAAAAATCTCACAATTTTTATTGATAATAATCTGAATAATGTAAGTCTAAAAATAAAGAAGATACCCCTTTATATAGAGGGGTCACAAAATTAAGGCTAAGAAATAAGGAAATAAAGTCCTAAACTACTTTGGACAACAAGTCCAACTAATAGGAAAAGGAAAATACTAGGAAGCAAAAAACCAAGTCATTCTTGGAAATTAATTCCAATAATCTTAGGAAAAGAAAAAAAAACCCTTAACTACCTAAGAAAGCATCAAATATGTACTAACAAACTAGGAAACAAAATAAGGAAACTTGGGCGCCAAGTTGGCTCCTTTGCGAGTTGATTTAGGCGCCTAATTTAGGACCTCCTTGGCTGGTGCTTGGACCCCAATCAACCTCCTCTTGGACTTGTACTTGGACTATGAAATGAGTGTAGCACTTAGTTAAATCCTCTCCATAATTTTGTAGATCTTGTTCCACCATTAGCGCCTTCTTGATCTCCCATTGAAGCCCAACAACCTTGTCTTGCTTATCCTTAGCTTGAGACCTTGTGAATGGCTTTCTTGGTTCTTCTACAGCCTTATCCTTGTCCATGAAGCTATCATTCCCCTCCTCTTGAAAATAATTCATCATCGAATTTGAACCTACATCAAACAAGGATAAGTCAGCAACATTGAAAGTAGCACTTACTTGAAACTCATATGAAAGATCCAATTTGTAAGCATTATATCCAATCATTTCAAGTACTTTAAATGGTTCATCTCCTCTAGGGTGCAATTTTGTCTTCCTTTTTGAAGAAAATCTCTCCTTCCTCATATGAACCCAAACCAAATCACCAGGCTCGAAGATGATTGGCTTTCGACCTTTATTTCTTCGTAAATCTATTTGCTCATTCATCCTCTTAATTGCAAGTCCTCTCTCTCCTCACACCTCACTTCATATTTTCCCTCTTTTTCTTTCCCTTTAGTCTCTCGTTTTTATCCTTCCCCATGTTTCCCCATTGATTCTTCATCGTTTTTTGATCTTCATACACTTGGGAAGGAGTTAAAGGTGCAAGAATGTACTTCTTGCCATTATGCTCAAGAGATTATCTATTTTTCCTCCCATCATGAAAAGCACTCCTATCATACTGCCAGGGGCGCCCCAACAAGATATAACAAGCTTGCATTGGTACTATATCACATAGAACTTCGTTAGCGTATCTTCCAATATTAAATGAGGCCATGCATTGTTTATTCACCTTGACCTCTCCAATATCATTGAACCATTGCAACCTATAATGTCTAGGGTTCTTCGTCCATTCCAACCCTAACCTTTCCACCAAATATGCACTCACAACATTAGCACAATTCCCATTATCAATTATCATAGAACAAATTTTATCTTTAATCCCACATCGAGTATGGAATATATTTTCTGTTTGTTCTTTATTAGAGTGACCCAAATTAATGTGCATAAGCCTCCTAACCACAAAATTCAATCCACTATCAATGTACTCCATCTCTTTTCCTTCTTCATTCTCTAAAAAGTTTTCTTCTTGTTCTTCACTTAGTTCACTTTTTTCACTCTCATATCCTTCATCCTCTTTGATTAAAATATTTCTTCTACTTGGGAATTTATAAGCCTTATGCCCTCTCCCTTGACACTTGAGACATTGAATAGAAGAAGTAGAAGTAGAAGTCTTAGGCATAAAAGGCTTACCCCCATCCTTGGATTCCAATTTGCTCTTGCCCTTGTCTTCATGTAATTTAAGAGTGGGTGTCTCCTCAGATTTTGGCCATTGCTTCTTTGAAATAGTAGTTGGCCGGCTTCTCCATGAGCTAGATTGTTGTATCCTTTTGTTTTGTCTTTCTACCTTTACAGCTAATTCAACTAACTCATCTAAAGTTACCTATTGTTGTAATTCGACTACATCAACTATTTCCTTATTTAAACCATTCAAAAACCTAGACATTATAGCCTCCTCTTACTCCATACAATTAGCTTGGATCATAGCCATATCCATGGCCTTAAAGTACTCATCTACAGACAAGGACCCTTGCCTCAAAGTTTGAAGATGTTATTGTAGATCTATTTGAAAGTGTGATGGTACAAATCTCTTCCTCATTAACCTCTTCATCTCAACCCACGTAGCAACAAATGCTTGTCCTTCTTGCAATCTGTCCCTAGAAAGTTTTTTCCACCAGATTGTTGCATAGTCAGAAAACTCAACATCAGCAAGTTTAACCTTCTTACCTTCCGAATAGTTGTGGCAGTCAAAGATGGCTTCCACTTTTCTCTCCCAATCAAGGTACAAGTCTGGATCTCTTGTTCCCTTGAAAGATGGCATCGTCATCTTTATACTACTTATATTATCATCTTCAAGTCTTCCTCTTTGTCCCCTCCTATCTCTTCCTACCCTATCAAAATCAATATCATCATTAAAATCATCGATTGGGTTTTCTTGATTTATAATGGGGGCAGGTACATTTCTCCTAGATTGAGGTCTAGCATTATTTTTCCTCCTAAGTTCAGCTATTGTAATATTTTGCTCATCAATGGTGTCCCTCATTTCTTGGAATTGCAAATTCCACCTTTCAAATTGTTGGTGCATAGCTTTCAAGGTGAAATCATTCCTTCATTTGATTTCGGCTTCTTGAAGAATTCTTTTGTTCAGCATCACTATCTGTACGAGACATCCTGAACAAAGCAATATATATCTCTCAATTTGGCTTTTTCCTCTGATGTTCTCACCTCTCTTACCCTTTTCCACTCAATGCAACTCTTGGTCATTAATCTTTAAATTTATTAATAAACCTCACTAGTCACAATCCTTAGTGATAAGAGTATGGAGTTCGAAAAAGAAAGAAAAGTGAAACCAAACCTAGAAAGAATAGGAATTGGTTAGTAGACAAAAAAAGGGAAGAATTTTAGGAGACCCAAAATCCACAAGAATAAGGAAAGAAGTTTCTTTAATCTTCAAGAACAAGGATCATCTCTTCTAAAAATAATAATGAGAAATAACACTTTTTTTTGGGCTGATTTTCATTTTTTTTTGCTCAAGAACTTCCCAAGATTATAAAGATTGAAATCTTGGTTCGCCTATGCTCTGATACCACTTAATAACAACACGATAGGGGATACAATAATTACTAAAGAAAAATAATAAAATCAAGAAATGTGCGGAAGCTAAAAAAAAAAAAGGACGGAAAATTAAAGATGGTTTGAATTCAAGAAAGATTTTCTTGAATTCAAGAAGTCTATTCTTGAAGTTGAATCCTAACAACAACAATTAGCTAACAAAGAACTAATCGCCTTTGGCAGAGAATTAAAACAAGAGATAGATTGTGAAACCCGACCCTTTAGAATAACAAAAACAACAACAAGCCTAAACTTATCACCTTTCTCGAATACCCAGAAGTGATCTAAGATTTTGAAAAAGGGTTTAATCTTACCACCTTAAGTTGAGTCTTGAAGGTTGAAGAATAAATCCAAGAGTAGCCACACACAAGAGTGCAAGAAAAATCTCACAATTTTTATTGATGATAATCTGAATAATGTAAGTCTAAAAACTAAGATGATACCCCTTTATATAGAGGGTCACGAAATTAAGGCTAAGAAACAAGGAAATAAAGTCCTAAACTACTTTGGACAACAAGTCCAACTAACTTAGGAAAAGGAAAATACTAGGAAGCAAAAAACCAAGTCATTCTTGGAAAGTAATTCCAATAATCTTAGGAAAAGAAAAATAAAACCTTAACCACCTAAGAAAGCATCAAATATGTCCTAACAAACTAGGAAACAAAATAAGGAAACTTGGGTGCCAAGTTGGCTCCTTTGCGAGTTGATTTAGGCGCCTAATTTAGGCCCTCCTTGGCTGGTGCTTGGACCCCAATCAACCTCCTCTTGGACTTGGACTTGGACCATGAAATGAGTATAGCACTTAGCTAAATCCTCTCCATAGTTTTATAGATCTTGTTCCGCCATTGGCGTCTTCTTGATCTTCCATTGAAGCCCAACAACCTTGTCTTGCTTCTCCTTAGCTTGAGACCTTGTGAATGGCTTTCTTGGTGCTTCTACAGCCTTATCGTTGTCCATGAAGCTATCAGATCGCATCGGTAGAAACAGATGCATCTATGGTTCGTGCCATTCGACCCTGTAGTAATGCACAATTT
>MU763728.1:1116-16497 GCA_026770625.1 Nicotiana glauca | reverse complement strand
ATATATATATATATATATATATATATATATATATATATATATATCCATAACTTGTTCTGCTAAATACTTGAAATATGTACGGTTAACTGTAAGATTGTTAAGGACATGACTTATTACCTCTTGCTACACACTGTTGATTGTTTGTAACTATCATGCCTAGCAGAATACTTTATTATATTATTTGACCCTAGTAAGTGTCAAGTCGACCTCTCATCTCTACTTCTTCGAGATTAGACAGGATACTTACTGAGTACATATTGTTTATGTACTCATACTACACTTTTGAACTTAATTGTACAGGATTTGAGACATGTGTATCTCGCTATCAGTCTGGTGCGCGCCCTTGATTTATAGTTCGAGACTTCCATGGTGAGCTGCTCCCTTCCTGTGCTGTTCAGCAGCTTGATGGAGTCTTCCTTTATTTTTGCTGTCTAATCTTTCTCGGACAATAAGGTAGTTTATTTCTTTTGTACATTCTACTAGTCCCCCATTACTGATGACACTAGGTCTTGGCACACACGTTAATAGACTATTATTTTGAAGAGCTGTATGATTATTTCTGGCATATTACTATTTATTCTTGGTTTGATTTTAACTTAATGAATTTTCGCACTTATTTTGGTAAAGGTAAAAATGAGAATTGTTAATGATGTTGGGCGCCATCACAGTCTATTTTGGAAATGGGCGCATCACAATCTAGTATGATCTTTACTAGTGTGGTGAGAAGGATTAGGTGTTGCCTTAATTTTCATAGATAGGCCATTTGGTAGGTCAAAAGAGATTTTTGACATGTCCCATGAACTTCTTGTTATTACGTACGTCCTATATAGAGAGCTTATAGTCTAGTTTATGTAGGGTTCCTCAATACAATTCCTAAATTCCTAAGGCTAGGGCAGTTGTGAATCCATCTCCATGTCCAAATATTTATTTTAGAGCAATTATTAGGGGGCCACAGGATTAGTTTTGAATTTTAATACATCAGTAACTATCTTGATTATCCACAACAACGTCGAAAAAAACTAATACTTCCTCCGGTCCAAAATAAATAATTTTTTTTGTTATTTTCACACATATTAAGAAATTCATCCTTTTAAAATTAATTAGCAATGAAATTGACCATATTAACCTTTACTATCTCTTCAATAAACACTCCTAATAAATACTTCAACATTAATTGCTCCGAGGGTAATGTAGGAAAAAAATAATTAATTTATTTTTAAAATCTGAAAAAATTGTACTTATTTTGGATCATAAGAAAAAAATAAAAAAATTACTTATTTGGGGCCTAACCGGAGGGAGTATTACACACAACATTAAAAGACCTGGTTAAAAAGACTTGGTGTACACCCCAAGACAGGATAAGTATTTTTTTTCACTCAACAAACGATTACTTACCTCCGTCACAAAAATGATACTTTCTGATTTCGAAAGTTAAATTTTTTAATTTAATTATAGATTCAAATATTAAAATATATAAAACATTACAAATTATAATAATTAATATTATTTAAAAGATATATAAAAATTAGTGATAAATAATACTCTTTCCGTTTTAATTTATGTAAACCCATTTGACTAGCGGAGTTTAAAAAAAGAGAAATTTTTTTTGAATTTATAATATAAAATAAAATATATATATTTTATGTGACTATAAATCATTGCATAAAGGTAAATTATTTTCAAACATGACTATAAATCATTGACTAAAAAGAAAATAAGTTTTAAATTGAAACGGAGCGAGTAATTTATATGACTTTTAAAATGCTGAACGTATCATATTTGTTTGGGACAGAGAAGTACTAGGATTAGTGCATCACACTTAGCAGGACATAAACGTGTTTGGTCTAGTACTCTTACCGTATACAACACTACCTCCTCGTGTTGTTGGTGGTCATCTGATACAGACATGGCCAATATCACAAGCATCGGAGTGATCGGCGCCGGTCAAATGGGTTCCGGAATTGCCCAACTCGCCGCCGTCAACGGCATCGACGTTTGGCTTTACGATACTGATTCTGAAGCTCTCATTAAAGCCCAAAAATCTATTTCCAATAATATTCAACGCCTCCTCTCCAAAGGACAACTCTCTCAGGTATTTCTTCCTCCTTCCTTCTTCACCAGTAAACTCTGCTATCCTACTTATTTTTCTTCCATCTGAATTCAAAGCTGTCACTTTTTTCTTCCTTTTTACTTTGAATTTTAGCTAATTAAAGAAAATACGAACATCGGTGAGTTTTGTGTTTAATAACTTGTTGATAAATCAGGAAAAAAGTGCTGACGCTGTAAGGCGTCTACGGTGTTCATCCCGCTTGGAAGATTTACATTCAGTTGATTTTGTTGTTGAGGCTATTGTGGAATCCGAACAAGTGAAGAAATCTTTATTTGCCAACTTGGATAAGATTGTTAAGAGCTCTGCTATTTTGGCTTCTAATACAAGCTCTATATCCATTACTCGTCTAGCTACTGCAACGAGCCGACCCTGCCAGGTTTGCTTCACTTTAGCTGTCGATCAATTATACACTGAAATCTGGCTTATGAAACTAAATTGAAATCAGAACTACTTTATTGAAATGCAAATATGTGTGTTGAAGTTCAGGAAAATGCCAAGATTGAAACAATTATAAATATCTTGCTCAGTTTCTTTTTTAAATCCTTCAGAAAGAAGATGTGGAGAATTTATCTGTATCTTGTTTTCTTTCTTTTTAGACTTATGGAGGCACTGCTCCCAAATCTGGTAGAATTTGTTGTGGTTTTGTATTATGGTTGCACGTTAGTTTGTATGTCCCATCTTTAGTTTCATCACCTGTACGCATAATTCAGTTTACTTTGTGATGAGATTGCCTATGTATCGGTGGAACAACAGACAGAAAATTACTGTGTTAAGTGAATAAAGTGGGTGGTAAAGTTGAAGGTGTAAGGCTCCTTGCTGCTAATCAGAAGACAGGGGACTAACAACAACAACTACCCAATAAAATCCCACAAAGTGGGGTCTGGGGAGGGTAATGTGTACGCATATCTTACCCCTACCCCGATAGGGCAGAGAGACTGTTTCAGATAGACCCTCGGCTCAGAAAAACGGAAATATAAAAAACAAGAAAAGACAATTTATTAGTAACTCCAGTAGAAACCGTAATAGTAACAGAAGACATGGGACCTATGTTGCTCGGACTCTCCGAAACACTTTTTTTAATGGCTGCTAGAAACAACTGTTGGAATGTCACATGGATATGGATAAGGGTGAACAAAGATGTTTGAAGAGTGATAGTCACAGTAACTGCTAAGAAAACTGATTTCTCCAAGTGATCGTTTGAAGGAGGATTAATTATCTCATAAAGAAGTGAGAGTTCAATTCGTGAATAGAACAGAATTATCCTTCTTTACTTTTGTTGCATTTTATGTAGAACTCACTGGTCAATTCAATTTGATAGCTTTTTGGCTCCTAAAACATCTCTAGACCATTGCAGGCCATATAAAAATGTCTTTTCTTCTTTCTAATGTGTGTACAAATGGTGGCTCATATATATTCGTCTTTTTCTTCTATCTCCTAAATTCTGGTACTATTAGGGAATATCAAATCTTCAAAACAAGTTGACAACGAATTAGGCGCTTGTAGTCATTTGCCTTTCCTGATATGCTCTCTTTATTTGTCTCTGTGCCCTTTAAAGTAAATTCTAGTTGCGCCTACCCATCAACTGCCTAGGAAAGAAAAGAGGACAGTCGAAAAAAACCCTAAAAACTCGCTCCAGCTTCTCTCTTCTTTCGCCGTCACTGTAGCGTGAACAGTACCTGCGAAATTTCGAACAAAGACAACATTGTCTTGTTCATGGAGTTTTGAAGAACCATGGATGCATCGTCCTCTCCCCAGCCTTTGGCTGTGGGAGAGAGGAATCCAAATCTTAACACGACACAATCTTTTGCTAATCTACTGGATGCAAAACAATCTGGACAAAATGTTGCAAAGATCGAACTAAAACAAGTGGTTTATGTTCAAGGTGAAGCAACGATCAAGTTCTCAATGGAGGAGATAAACCAATTCACAAAAGAGGAAGGACTACACCAAGCCTTAGTGATTAAAT
This sequence comes from Nicotiana glauca, assembly GCA_026770625.1. Classification (NCBI taxonomy): domain Eukaryota; kingdom Viridiplantae; phylum Streptophyta; class Magnoliopsida; order Solanales; family Solanaceae; genus Nicotiana; species Nicotiana glauca. Next base: position 12,421 of record MU763728.1, on the reverse strand, counting down.
TCTCTCATGATCCATATGATATGCAGTAGCTTCGCAAATTACTGCCCATTCAGTTCAAGACAAAAGGTCGATGCATCGTCGGACGGCTTGCAAAAAGTCATGTATTGGTCAGATTTGATCGGTATGACGATTATGTTAGAGCAGCAGCAAAATCTGTTAATTTCCTAATGATTAATGGTATAGAATATCTATTTAGAATATTTCCTTGGACAATAGGATTTAATCCTAGAGAAGAGACATCAAGAGCTTTTGTTTGGATATCGTTTCCAAGTCTGCCGCCTATGCTTTTTGCAAAGACATCTTTGATGTCTATTGCATCAGCAGCAGGTAAACCAGTTGCAATTGATAAAGCAACACAAGAAAAATCAAGACCGAGCACAACTAGGGTGAAAGTTGAGCTTGATTTGTTGGGAAAACTACCGCAACAATTGAAGGTTCAGTTTGTGGATGAAAAAACTGGAAACGTTATTGAGCATGTCCAGAAATTTGTCTATGATAATTTGACGCGATACTGCACATTTTGTAAGCATCAGGGGCATGGCGAAGAGGAATGTAGATCAATTGTGGGGAACCATGTTGATTCACGGGAAGATGCTGAAAATAATGCTACAGGAATTGAAAAATATCAAGGTGATGCGAGACAACTATTGGATGCTATAAAAATGCAGCAGGTTGATGCTGCAAAAAAAGTTGAATCAATAGAAAAATCTTATGTTTTTGGTCAAGGATTAGATGGTGTTAAATCACAACATACTTCAGCTCCGGATGATAGTGCTCTTAAGAGCTCATTTCAGGATTTGAAGGATGCTAAAGGTCATGTTGCTGATGGAGTTTCAAACAGAGGAACTGGCGCTTAGGCAATTAAATCTGCTACAAGGGATGATGCACTCAATTCTCACTTGGAGATTGCAAAATCAAATGTCTGCAAAGCTGGAAATGGGATGCAAACAAATGGTGCATCAGAAGCTGGGCAATGAAACAAGGCTTTGGAAGCAAATATGTATACTGGAATGGAGCAGCATGCTCTAGGGGCTTTGAAACCTGCTGCAACACAAAATGAGACTTGGGATCGACCTGCATCTAGGGTAGTTCATTCTATGGCTAAAGATGTTGGACATGTTCTTCATTCTCCAAAGATATCAGCTATAACTCCTAGCAATAATGCTACAAAGAGCAATAGTTGGACTGTGGTGAATCGAACACCTACAAAAAAGCAATCTCCAGGACCTCAATAGCAGGTCAAACCAACTAATAATGTGAAGGAGGCTGGTGTTAATGTACCAGTTGCAGCAGCTCTTACTCTAAAAGCTGCTCAATTGAGTGACCGAGCTGCAGTTGAAAAACAAGTCAATGTCATGCAAAATGAGGAACAAGAAATGGAAAACTATCATGGTTTGGTTACTGCTGCATTGATTGTGAATCGTGAAGGGTTCCTGGATATAGCTACTGCAGCCTCTTCAAGTTTTGAAATGGTTAGGAACACTGATGCTGGAAATATACAGGGAACTGGGCTAAGGTTTAATACTCCGACTACTGCTCATGTACCTGTGGAGAAATCAGCAGTAGCAGGTGTTGAATCAGCTGTTCAAGCAGCTAGCTTTGCTGATGGTGTTGATATGGAATTAGGTGAAATACCAGCAGAAGTATCACCCAGTAAAAGGGATGCTTCAGTTCTTAAAAGGTTAAATCTACTGCATAAAGCTGAAAAACGAGCAGTAATTTATGGGCAGCAGCACCATCAAGTTGTGTGTGCTGGTGACGACCAAAATGAAGCAACAATGACCACTGCAATAAATCCTATAAACGATAAACAGCAGGAACATGTTCATGATCTGCGAGCAGTTGGAACTAGCACAATAGTTACTAGCTTGATGGAAAATGCAGCAGATAAGAAATCTGGGCAGCAGCAGCAGCAAATTGTGAACAATCCTGCTGCCATTTGGGATAGACATGAAGCATCACCTAATCCAGGACAACTGCTGCTAATTGAAAACAGTCCAAAGACAATAATTCAAATGCCAAAAGATGGACAGCAAAAGCAGATTCCAATCCACAATGCAAGCACTTCAGGTGCGATCTTAAATATGGTTTTGATTTCACAACATGAGCGTGCACTATTGGATACTTTGGACAGCCCAAAACCTCATAGATGTGCAAACTCAGCTGGCTCAAAATCGACTTCACAAAAGCTGAAAGTTTCAGTGGCAAAGAGACATGAACCATGTAGTGCAAAGAGAATGAAGAGGCGTGAACCATTATGGCTGGTTATACAAGAAGAAGCTAATAAAAAATAGGCCAATTTACGTGTTGACATGTCCGATGAAGCAGAAGAAGATGAATTAATTGAATCTTGTCCGGAAGAGGTGGATACAAGTGGAGATTTATCTCATACACATTCTGAGAAAAAGAGCGGGAATCAAGCAATAACACTCAGACAACTCCCAATGAGAGCTGCAAAGAAAAAAGGGGTTGCCCCCTCCACATCTACGAGGTCCAATAGATCCGAGAAGAAATGAAGATTTTTGAAGATTTTTTGAAGATAATTAAAGAGGAGTTTAAGGAAGTTCAAATTGAAGAACTCACAAGTTTGATAAATGAGGGGCAAGAGACTAATTACTACATTTTTTTAGTATATCATTTTCAAAGCATCATCACATGTAATAGCGTCATAGAGTGTGTTATAAACTCTATGACGATCATAGAGTACTTAGTACTTGCAAGTTCCTATTTTTTACATGCCTGCTAGAAGATAGGATTTCCATGCCTCGATAGGAATTGTAAGGTAAGGTCCATGCCCCCCTTACATGTACTCTTCCTTTGTGGTTTTCTTGTTTTATTATTAATAAAAAAAAACTACTAGGCATGCCTAGTAGTATAATTTGCCAAAAAAAAAAAAGGGTTAATATAGCTTTTCTCTCTTTTATGTTTTCATGGGCAGGTTATCGGCATGCACTTTATGAATCCTCCACCCATTATGAAGCTGGTTGAGATTATTCGGGGTGCAGATACATCAGAAGACACATATTGTGCCACTAAATGCCTGGCAGAGAGGTAGCTGTTAGGAAAACCCTGCGACAATGATTTAAAAAGATTAGCATATTTCCTCAGACATTGTTAAAGAAATTTTCTCCCTTAAATTTTTGTGCTTTCAGATTAACAGTCACATATATTCTAGCTATATGCCCTACAGGTATAACCATTTCCCAGAGTTTCACCGCGACAAATGCAATCTCATTATGTAGCTGCAAAGCTCCACTTTTACACAATTGATTTGAACTCTGTCCCACATTGTCTTGGCCCAAAAGTATCTTAAGGGATTCTTATTCTTCATGGAGGTCTCCCTGTTCTGCTATGGTCAAGGGGGTTGCGCTGTGATGGTTTTAAGAACTAAGACTTACAATTGGCTTATCTTAGATACTTGGTTTAGAGAACCTGTCATCCACATGTTGCTGTCTCAAGTCATTAAGCTTTTTCAGATTGAGGATAAAAAAATTTCCTTTAGGTGGTATTTGAGCCTCATGTCATGTTTCCTAGATTTTATTTTCGTTTAGATTGCTGTATCGGAATGAAATGGGAGGATTCATATAGGTAACACAGATAGTTTGAAATCGAGACATGGTTGGTAGATTAATAGATGCAACCGAAAAACGAGAAAGGATCCTTGTTACGCATTCTCTATCACAAGATGTGAAATTGTTTAGTCACCTGAACATTTCTACAGCTGCATGGACAAAATTTATACAGTATCTGTTATTTCCAATGTATGAGATGAATTAAAAGAAAGGCAAAAGAATTTCTCTTATCCCCTACTTGAAAAAGACTAGTCTCCTATCCTCGGGAAAGGGTAAGAAATCTGCAACTAATTTCTAACTATCTATTATTTGCAGGTTTGGTAAGACAGTTATCTGCTCTCAGGATTATTCTGGCTTCATTGTAAACAGAATTTTGATGCCTATGATTAATGAAGCCTTTCACACACTTTATACTGGAGTTGCAACAAAAGAAGACATCGATACAGGAATGAAGCTGGGAACCAACCATCCTATGGGTCCTTTGGAACTTGCAGATTTTATTGGACTGGATGTTTGCTTGTCGATTATGAAAGTTCTTCATGTCGGTCTAGGGGACGATAAGTATGCTCCATGCCCTCTTCTTGTGCAGTATGTTGATGCTGGTAGACTTGGTAAAAAGCGAGGCATCGGCGTATATGATTACCGTAGTGCTGCTGCAGACACAGGAAACTCTCCTAGACTTTGAATGCCCTTACACTTGAGTTTGTGAAACAACTGCGACTTGTTGAAGCATGATCCTTCTTGCTATACTACTCTTATCTTCCTCATGTCTCAATAAAAAAGAAAAAAGGTGGCAATGTGATTCCTGGTTTGTTTTAGTTGTCAAAAAGATAACGGTTGTTCCATGACAACCTGGTGTATCTTTTCTGGGCAATTCCAACTTTTCTTCTTTAACTTTTTCCAACTTAGGTAAATTCATATGCTGATGCTGAAATTAGCTGGGGCACAAAAAAGGAAAAATCAAACCTGGTCTTTGGGTGGCATTCCCCTCAATGAAGGCTTATGGAACAATAATAATATCACTTCAATTTGTCTTCATGTCTGAAATGATTATGGTTTGATAGTAGTGAATGATATCCATATTTCGTCCGGTTTTTAGGTTAAGTGATTCTCGAAGCTCAACTACGGCTTACTCATGCTTAAGTTTGGAAAGTCTCACAAAACCAACGTTTGCAATTTTTTTTTTCTAAATCAAAACTCAAGATCGAACCATGATTCTTTAAAACCTTAGTTCTAGTCTGGCTCCCTTGGTAGAGCTAGGAATTCTAGTAAGGGGATATAAGAAAAACACAAAAGATGCTACTACACCTACGATTCATTGCGAGTTACATTGACTTCCAATGAATCAAAATAGGATAGTCTCTGTCTCAACTGATAGAAGCTATCCAAATATAAATATATTTGACGTCATCGATGGTTATATCAATGTCAGTGTTGTTAAAAAAGAAGGTTTTTATATACGCTTTACAATCTATAGTCTATTTGGTTACTTCACAATTCGTTAACGGTTAAAATCGTCTTCGAGGTTGTTACACAAAGGAGCTACCAATTATTTAAATCAATCAGCTGAATTTAATTATCAACAAAATATGACTATCAACCTTATGGATGCCGAGCTTCACTAGTACGAAAAAGGTCGTATATGACGGCTGTAACGACCCGGCCGGTCGTTTCGAGAGTTATAGTCGTGTTTCCTCATTAACTGCTCATTTTGTGCTTCATAACTGTTATGTGACTTGCCAGGGTAGTCGGTTCAGGTCCGGAGGGATTTCGGAATGAATTGAGACACTTAGTCTCAAGGTTAAAAGCTTAAGTTGAAATGGTTTACCGGATATTGACTTATGTGTAAACGACTCTGGAATGGAGTTTTGATGGTTCAGTTAGCTTCGTTGAGTGATTTTGGACTTAGGAGCATGTCCAGATTGTGATTTGGAAGTCCGTAGCGGAATTAGTCTTGAAATGGTAAAAATTGGAGTTTTGGAAAGTTTGACCGGGAGTGAACTTTTTGATATCAGGGTTGGATTTCGATTTCGGTAGTTGGAGTAGGTCTGTGGTGTCATTTTTGACTTGTGTGCAGAATTTGAGGTCAATCGAGCATGATTTGATAGTTTTCTACGTCGTTTGTAGAAGTTTGAATTTCCTTAGTTTCAATAGGCTTGAGTGCGATTCGTGTTTTTGATGTTATTTGATGTGATTTGGAGGCCTGACTAAGTTGGTATCGTGTTTTAGGACTCGTCGGTAAGTTTGGTTGAGGTCCAGGGGGGTCTCGGGTGAGTTTCAGATGGTTAACAGATCAATTTTGGACTTGGGATTATAGCTGAAGTTTTCTGGTGTCTCTAATCTGGTTTCCTCATACGCGATCGTGTGGGAAGGTCCGCGATCGCATAGGCTTAGCTTGGCAGTGGAAGATTTTGTTCTACGTGTTCGCAAGAAGGACGATGCGAATGCATAGTTGTGGGATGTTGTGATTCCCGAACGCGTGGCTAAGGTCGCATTCGCATAGTGTATTGGAGGCCGAAGTTGGGGTCCCTGCATTTGTTCTTTGCGGTCGTGTGAGGAAGGACGCGATCGCGTAGGTCTGAGGAGTCAGTTGTACGCGATTGCGGGTGTAGGGATACATGTGCGTAGGCTTAATTCCTGCGGCAGCTGAGTTGTGCTTCACGATCACGAGGCAGTTTCCACGATCAAGATTAAGGATCACTGGGCAGAACTTTAAATATTTCAAAACGAGAGTTTGAGTTCATAACACAAAAATTGATTTGAGAGCTCGGTGGGAGGCAATTCTTAGAGAGATTTTCACGTTGGTGTTCGGGGTAAGTGATTCATACCTAGTTTTGGTTAATGTCCATGATTAAGCCTTTGATTTTATCATTAAATTTGTGAACTGGGGTGGATAATTGGAAAAAAGTGGAAAAAAAGTTCTTAGGCTAAATTTTGAGGTTTTGATCGAGATTTTGGCATCAGATTTGAGTAATTTTGGTATGGGGGGGACTCGTGATTGGATGGATGTTCGAATTTTGTAACTTTTACCTGATTCCGAGACGTGGGCCCTAGGAGCGACTTTTGAGTTGACTTTTTGACTTTTGATTTAGTGCTTAGTATTTTCTTATGGAATTGATTCCTTTAGCTCGTGTTGATTGAATCGATTGTTTGTGACTAGATTCGAGGCATACAAAGGACGTTTCACGAGGCAAGGGTGTGTTGGAGTAGAGATTTGCATGGTCTGAGGTAAGTAACACTTCTAAACTTGGCTATGAGAGTTCGAAACCCCGAATTATGTGTTATATAATTGGTATTGAGGTGACACACATGCCAAGTGATGGGTGTGTGGGCATGCACTGTAAGAACTGTGACCTAGTCTTCCATGGAACAATATGGTGGATTTATCTTGTCGATATCCGTATTTTCGTCATATGATAAAGTAATTGAGCTGCCAAGCATGCTAGAAATCATGTTTAACCTATATGCTGGTACTGTTGGGACCCATAGTGGTCGTTTCTTGCTATTGACTTATTGATTAAATTGAAATTTCATACTCGGTCATATTTATTCATTGCATATCATATCTCAGTCTCTGTTGCTATTTATTAATACATCATATCATCATTTTTGGGTTAGTTTCACAACATTATGAGCCCGAGAGAGAGAGAGAGACTAGAGGGATTGATGAGTGAGTGAGGTCGATGGCCTGATTGTGAGTGGCATTTATGGGATTAGGCTGCACGCCACAATATGTTTTATTAATTTATGCCTGGATCTGGCTTATGGTAGCGCTTGAGCTGAAGAAACCCCTCCGGAGTCTATACACACCCCAGTGAGCGCAGTTGATTTATATTGAGGGATGGATCTTCCCTGGACATGGAACTTGTCCGAATCATTTATACCTGGGAATGGATCTTTCTTATGGGCTGGATTGGCCCTACCCAGTACTGAGTGACTGACTGCCCGTTGATGTATATATATCCGGGATGGATCTTTCCTGGCTGGATTGACCATATACTGTACTGAGTGATTGAGTATTCTAAGAGCATGAGTACCCGAGGCTTTCAGCGTGGAGCATCACATACATCATGTGCATTGGAATGTAGATGTAGAGAGGTTATATTCCCCATATCATTCAGAATTTATCAAATGTCAGATTTTTTACTTATTGATTTGGTTGTACTCATGCTACATCCTGCACCTCGTGTGCAGATCCAGGTGCTTCCGGTCACGGCGGTTGTAGAGTTGCGGAGTCCAGATTTTCGGAGATCATCGAGGTAGCTGCTTGGCATCCACATTAACTCTCCTTGTGAGCACGTGATTTTTTTCCTATATATGAATTACTCCCAGAAAATTCAAAATAAAATAATTTTTAGTTTGCTTGTAATTGTTGTGAATTTTGTGTTATTTTTCTTGTATTATTTGCATTTATCTATGCAAGTTTATTCGTTAAATTAATATAAAATACAAAATATGTTACATTTGCATCTAGGATTCAATTCTACATTTAGGAGTAATTAAGTTTGCTTTACAAAAATGAAAATCACAAAAATAATGCTATATTTGCATTTTTAGCATTTAATATCTAAATTGTATTTTAATTTGTTATTTTTATTATGTGTGACAATTATTATTTAGAGTTAATTAATATTTTAGGATTATTTGATATTTAGGTTTGCATTTTTAGAAAGCACTTGAAAAAAAACATTAGTCTTCTTAATTAAAAGACCCAATTTGGGTCAATTACAACTCAACTCACCCCAAGCCCAAACCAAACACTCTAACCCAACCCAAAACCCCATAGCCCAATCCTATGACCCATCTACTATTCTTCTTCTTCAAAACATTGAACAAAACCCTAAACAAGACACAACACTACACAAAAAACTCTAGTCTCCATAACCTCCACAGCCGTCGCCCTCCACGCCGCCAGCAGCCCGCCAGCCTTCCACCAAGCAACCTCCAAGCACCACGACCGCGCCACCCCTTTGAAACTCCATCTCCGCTGCACCACCTGAAGCTACTGCTTCTTCCTCATGTCGCCAGCACGCCTGACCAAACGACCCCTCAGCTTCATTGTCCAAACAGCCCCCACGTCGTCCCGTCGTCACCAGCCCGCTTCGTCCCTCACGACCAACCCCACTATCTCGTCCCCCAGTCACCAACGACCACTCCTTCACATCCAAACGAAAACCCAAAGCACCCCTTCTCGTTGCGCCGTCAACGTTTTCTCCAACTCCAGGTTTGTTCGTTGATTGTTAGTTCCGTTCGAGTTCAAAGAGTAAGCAGTTCGAGGTCGTTGTTGAGATTCCGGGCAGATTCGAGTTATTTTGGTTTCAAAATTTCCGGGCAGATTTATTTCCGTTTGAGTTCGTCGTTGTTCCGATCCGGTTAGTTGGTTTAAGTTTCATTTCTGTCCGTATTTTGTTTGATATTCTCGGATCTAAAATCAGTATATGTTTGATTATTTTCTTATTCGTTGTTTATCATTTTCTTGATTATTTCTTCAGTTTGCTTTATTCATTTGTTCTTGTTTAGTTTTAATATAGAAATATTTTAGTTTAATCACTTGAATCCTTTATCCTGATTGTAATGTTGTTAGATTTAATTTGAAGTTCAATTGATTATTGAGTTTAGTGATTTGAATCTGTTTTATTGTTTTGTTAAGTCTAAATTTGGATCTGAGTTAGAAATTTGAATTTGTTTGTTTGAGCTGTTAAGTTTAATTTGAATCTGAGTTTAGTGATTGGAGTCTACTTGTTCGTTATGTTCAATTTTGTTATTGTTGTTGAATCTGAAAGTATGTTTGTTAAGAATGTTGTTCAAAATAATTTCAGTTGGTTCTTTGTTGTTCATCATTTAGTTTGAATTGCTGATTGAATTTGATTAAAAATTGGTTATAGCTGCTATATTTTGGTTAATTGATTTAGGTGAATTGGTTATAGCTGATAGGGGTAGAATAGTAATTTTTAGTAATTTCGGGGGTATTTTTGGAATTTAAAATTTAGATAATTATTTAATTTAAGTGCTCAGTCCATTAATAAATAATAATATTAAAATAAGAAATTATTTAATTAAAATTGGGGAACAAGACACATGGTAGTGGGGAATAAAGCATTTCTTTAATAAAGAGTGGGGAACAAGACATAATGGTGTTAAAAGAATTGATTAAATACACCTACCCATGCTTTGAATTAATTAAAATAAACTAGACAAATGGTAGTGGGGCTGTAAAGGAATATGGTGGGTAGAAAAGATTTTAATAATTTTTTAAGAGCTGGCACGTCTGTTAGGAAAAGCATAAATAGAGTTAGACTTGGGAGAAGGGAAGGGAGATTGAAAAACAAAAAAATTTACAGAGAAAAAAAAAAAACGAAAAAGATATAGAGTTTTAACTTGGAGACAAAAGGGACTGATTTTTGAGATAAATATTTCAGAACTGGAGGGAAGATAAAAAAAACTTTTGAATCTTAAGAATTTTGGGAGTGTTTTGAAAGTTAGAAATTAAAGAAAAAATCTATTCTTCTTCACTGTTAACAATCAACATCAACTGTTATTGTTCAGTGAAGCTTCAAGCTTCTTTTTCTTGAGTGTTAAAAATCAGAAGTTACTTTTGGCAACTGGTTACTTCTCTGTTGGTCTGGTTTGGTTTCTAGTATTACTGGTATTCAAGTAGGGTTGCTTGGGTTTACTCTTGGTTGGTTTTCCAATTTGGAAGTTCTTGGTTTTCTTGCTTGGTTGTAATCTCCTGAGTTTTCTGCTATTCCCGCTGTCACTGGGTTACTCCCGTGTTGTTGAACTGCTGTTGCTCTGTGTGTGCTACTATTGCTTCCTACTGATCTTCCTCTTCTTTGTATTACAATACCAGGTACACCACTTTGAATCACTTTGATGTACGCCTTGAAGATGAAATGAAATGACAGAAATTTATGTATTTAATTATAGTATATTTGTATTTTTAGTTAAATATTAATTATATATTTTCCTGCTATACGAAGGGTAGAGGCATGCATAATTAAGACTGTTTCCTATTATAAGGTCACTAATTAGCAGTCGACTGAAGCATAACAATAGATTATGAAACTAAAATCCTTGAAATGGCGCGAATACTAGTCAATACGATATTCTTGTTTAATTTGAGTAAATTGTTAGATTATTGAACTATGGGATGTATGTCCGTAAGAATCGCGTAGCTAATAGTTTCAGCTTCACTAGTTCTCATATTTAAAATAAGGTAGTTCGCGATCTCATTTTTTTTTCGAATTGGTAAAAATCTAGATTTGAATTTGCAAATGTTGGAATAGAAGTAACTTGAGGTTTGTAATCTTTGAATCTTGTTAGTAACAAAGATCCGCAAATAATAGGCAAATATAATAGGTCAATAATTCCGTAGAATCAGCAAACTTGACACTTTTAATGTGTGATTCAATGAAACAAGGCTAAGAACATTAATCCATTAGGCGTGAATCTAGCAAGAAGGTTTAATTTTTTAGATTTAATAAACTTTCTAATAAGCTTTAGTAATTATGGTTAAATCTAGTTTCAAATGATTGTGAATAAATAATTCCAATAGTTTTTTTTATATATATAACAATGAGAGTTTTAATCTTGATATAATTAATTTCTTTTGAATATTAGTTGTCGAATTTCGCATTTTTATTTACAATTTCGAAATTTTTCCTTTTTTTTAGCAAAATTCCTTTCCATTAATATTTGTCTTAATTTAGCAATTAGTGTGTTACATTTTTTTT
>MU763724.1:40637-60636 GCA_026770625.1 Nicotiana glauca | reverse complement strand
CAAGTGATTTGGGATGAAGTTTGCTCTTGAAAAATCGCCTATGGTGTTTGGGTTTTGAAAGAATGGTGAAAAGTGATGAAATTTCGACTAAGTATAAAAATTACTGGGTTGCGGATATGGCAATTGCGAACATTGGTTCGCATTTGCGAACAATGTTTTCCTGGGAATTGCGACATCTGGGATCACATTTGCGAACTCAGGTCTGGCTGCCTAGGTTCGCATTTGCGAATGATTTATCGCATTTGCGATCAAGGCCATCTCGCTTTTGCGAGCAAGGGCGTCACATTTGCAACTACAGCCCATCATACCAGACTTCGCATTTGCGAAGTATTTATTGCAATTGCGATTTTGCCCGTACTTCCCCTTCTTCACATTTGCAATGGTGCATTCGCATTTGCGAAGCTCGCATTTGCGAGAAAATCTTCGCAAATGCGAAGATACCAGAACTGAAAATACCAGGTTTTTAAAAATGAGAAAATGCAATCCGATGCCTATCCAAAACTTACCCGAGCCCTCGGGGCTCCAAGCCAAACATGTACACATCCTCAAAAACATCCTACGGACTTGCTCGCGCAATCAAATCGCCAAAATAATATCATTTACATATAATCAAGCTTCAAAACTCATGATTTTTCTTCTAAACTTCTTAAACTTTCAAACTTGGAACTTATAGTCCGAAACACGTCAAACGGCGTCCGATTTCGACCAAACTTCACAGAAAGTGCTTAAACAATATATAAGACTTGTACCGGGCGTCAGAACCAAAATACGAGCCCGATACCATAGTCCTTTAATCAATTATTATTTCCATTTTCCTTAATAATTTCAGAAAAATAATTTCACGGAAAAATTCATATCTCGGGCTCTAGACCTCCGAATTCGACTCCGGGTACATGCCCGAGTCCCATATTTTTATACGGGCCTTCCGGGACCGTCCAATCTCGAGTCCGGGTCTATTTACCAAAAATATTGACCAAAGTCAACTATAATCATATTAATATCAAAATTCTTCAAATTTTTCACAAAATTCACATATTTCAACATAAAAGCTTTTCGGCTACGTGCTTGGACTATGCACGCAAATCGAGGCAAGTAAAAAATGAGGTTTTTAAGGCTTTGGGAGCACAGAATGGATGAGGAAATAGGTGATGAATTTGGGTCGTCACACCTATCTAACTCTAACCCGATCGGTCATTTTGTCTTTTAGAACCCCATTCCCCTAAATGAAGCCTCCCATACTTGCTTTAACTAATTTATAACTTGCAGGGACGGTTGGTTCGGGTGTTGGAAGAGTTTTGAGTAAAAATGTGTACATTTGCTTCTTTAAGATCTTCTTAAAAGACCAAGTTTGACTTCGGTCAACTTTTTGGGAAAACGGATCCGGATTCGTGATTTGACAATTTCGGAGGGTCCGTGGGAAAATATGGGACCTGGGCGTATGACCGGAATCGAATTTCCGAGGTCCCTAGCCTGAGTAATGAATTTTATTTGAAATTGTTAAATCGAAGTTTTAAAGAAGGCAAAATACATAATGTACCCATCAAACTTAGGACCAAATCCCTCTTACACACCTATTGAACATGGGTTTTATTTTACACACCAAACCTTTTAAAAGTGTGTCAATTAGATACTACTTTTGACCAGCCCTTTAATATTTAATGCGTTGTATACACGCGCTTTTATAAATTAAAAAAAATAATTCTTTATAATTAAAATAGATTATCCGACCCTTTTCTTAATTCCGACCCATGAATAACACCTACACGACCAAAATAACAAACATAAACCCATTTTCCAAGTCATGTTCTTCATCCCTAAAACTATGAAGATAATCTGACGAGAAGACATCTGGTTGTTGTTGTTTCTTCTTCAGTTTTTCAGGTTAGTATTCACATTTTAAGGTTGTTCAACCCTTTTGATTTGGATGGGTGGGTCGAAATAGTTAGGGTTTATTTGGGTATTTCATCAGGAGTAATTTTAGGGTTTAAGACATCTTTATGGGGAATCTATTGTCATTGTCTACTGAAACCTTTGTGTTTTGAGCATGTGTTGTCTTTTTCTTTCTTTATGTTGTTATATGCCCTTTCTTTATTGTCCATTACGACTTCTTTATTCTTTGTTTGCATGTGAAATTGAAACCTCTTGTCTGCTTCTTTCCAGGGACAATGTCTTTCAAAATTGTTACTTTAAAGTGGTATCACGGGGGTGAGTTAATTATTGGCCCTTTTAGTAGATATGTGGGGGGCAGTCAAACCTTGACTTTAGACGTGGATGTAGATAGGATTTCCTTCTTTGAGCTTATGGATTACACTAGGGAGATGGGCCTAGTTAACGTGGCTGAGCTGTATATATGCTCAATGGATAGGATTTACAAGCTGATAATTGTATTGACTGATAAGGATATTTTAGACATTTGCAATCAGTTAGAGGATGGGGATACACTAGAAATATATGTGACTCATGCTGCCCCTATAGAAGTACTTGACCTTGTTGAAAATAGTGAAAGTGTGTGTTGTAGCAAGGCTTCTAGTAAAAGGCCTATAGAGGTCCAAGATGATGAAGAGGTAGATGATGAAGATGCTGATGACATACACTGGAGTTCAGACAGTTCTGCCGCTTCTGATGATGGAAAAGCTTCTGATGGTGCTGCATAAGACTCTTCTACTGCTGATGATGTTGTTTCTGATGATGCTGGGTAGCAAGAGGAAGTAGACATAGACTGGACATCTGATAGTTCTGATGATGTTCCTGATGATGTTCCTGATGATGTTCCTGGTGATGTTCCTGATGAGTTGGGTGAAGGTAGAGAGAAAGTGAAGAGAAGCAGGAGAAAAAGAAGTGAAAAGCCTAAAGGAAGGGGTGATATAAACATGGACAAGGCAGGTGTAGACATTGGGTTTGATGAGCTGCGTACATGTAGTAAGCAACATAGGTATGAAGGTTTAGTTGGGACTGATGAGCCATACTTTGGTTCTTCAGATGCTGAAAGTTTTGCATCAGATGTGGAAGAGGAAGATGGTGAAGAACATAAGAAGAAAGTGGAGGAAAAAAAGAAAAAGAAGAGGTTGATCTTTGATCCTACTGTCAAGAAAATCACTTGGGAGTTAGGATTGATCTTTGAAAGTGTTCATCAGTTTAGGGAAGTAGTCACCAAATATGCAATTCAAAAAAGGGTGCAGATTGAGAAGTACATAAATGAGCCACATAGGGTGTGGGTTAGATGTGTGGCACCTAGATGTAGATGGCTTCTTGCAGCTAGTAAAGATGGGAGTTCCAATAATTTTAAGGTGAAAAGATATAATCCAGTGCACAAGTGTTATACAACCAACAAGAACAAGTTGTGTAATTCAAGATATCTTGCCAAAAAATTCAAGAGCAGAATTATGTCACAACCAGGTATGAAAGTTAGGGAGTTCAGAAAATTGATAAAGCAAAAACTGGACCTCTATGTAGGGAGATCAACTGCCCACAGGGCTAGAGCAAAGATATTGAAAGAAATCATTGGTGATGTGCATCAAGAGTTCAAAAGGCTCTATGACTACAGAGATATGATTTTGCAGACCAATCCTGGGAGTACCTGTGTGGTAAAAGCAGAAGATCCAGGTGATGGGAAGCTGGTATTCTCCAAAATCTATGTCTGTTTACATGCCATGAAAAGGGGCTGGCTGGAAGGATGCAGAAGAATTATTGGCCTTGATGGATGTTTCTTGAAAGGAGTTTGCAAGGGACAACTTCTTGTAGCTGTCTCCAAAGATGGAAACAATCAGATGTTTCCAATTGCATGGGCAGTTGTGGAGGTAGAGAACACATTCAATTGGACATGGTTTCTGAAATGTTTGAGTGAAGATTTGGGCTTACAAGATGGAAGAGACCTTACAATGATGTCTGATATGCAGAAGGTAACTACTTTCAGTTCTGCTTCATTTGTTTAATTAAATTCTGTTCTGCTTCAGTTTTTCTGTTTTCATTATGTTCTGCTTCAGTTTTTCTGTTTTCAGTTGTTCTGCTTTTTATTGTTCTGGAATGCTGCAGGGTTTAATTAATGCTGTTAGAGACTTGTTACCTGAGTGTGAACACAGGATGTGTGCTAGGCACATCCTTGCAAATTGGTCAAAAGAGTGGAGAGGGTTGGAGAGGAGAAATACTTTCTGGAGATGTGCAAGGGCTTCTAGTATTCCAGAATTGAATGACCAACTTGATATGCTAGACAAGCTTGGGGATGGAATATGTCAAAGTTTACTCCACTATAGAAAAGAAACATGGTGTAGAGCTTATTTTAACTGTGATAGGAAGTGTGATGTAATTGACAACAATATGTGTGAGACTTTCAATTCCTGGATTTTGGCTGAAAGACACAAAACAATCATCACAATGTTAGAGGATATTAGAATTAAGCTGATGACTAGGATAGGTAAGATGAGAGAGTTCTGTGAGACATGGATATGTGATATCTCCCCAATAGAAATGAAGATTTACCAGGATAATTTAGCCAAGTCTATGAAGTGTACTCCAAGATGGAATGGTGAAACAGGCTATGAGATTGAAGATACTAAATATAAGCATGTGGTATCCTTAGTGACTATGACATGTAGTTGTAGAGCCTGGCAGTTAAAGGGCATTCCTTGTTGTCATGCAATTGCTAGTATGCATTACAAGGACATGGAACCTATTGACCACATTGCACATTGGTATCGTAAGTCCACTTACTTGAAGGCTTATTCAACTTTTATCCAGCCTGTCCCATGTATGAAGCAATGGCCATCTTCAAGCCACCCCCTATTGAACCTCCCCCTATTAGAAACATGCCTGGCAGACCAAAAAAAATAGGAAAAGAGAAGAAACTGAACACCCAAAATCTGGAAAGCTTTTAAGGAGAGGTATGGAGATGACTTGTTCCCTTTGTGGTGTGTGTGGACACAACAAGAGGGGATGCCCAAGTAAAAAATCTGCAGCTGGAAATGCTACTGCTGGAGCTGCTTCAGCTGGTACTGCTTCTACTGGAACTACTGCAGCTGGAACTGCTTCTGCTGGAACTGCTGCAGCAGGTACTGCTTCTGCTGGAAATGGTAGAGGAAGAGGAAGAGCAAGAGGAACAGGTAGAGGGGTTGGAAGAGGTAGAGGCAGTGGTTATGGGTTGTTTCAAGCAAGTAATGGGTTCACTTCTTTTACAGTAAGTTTGCTAACTAAATGTATAATTACTGTGTCTTCCTTCTATTGAATGTGATGTTGTAACTAACTACACTTTACTTTGGTAGAGTGGAGGACAAAATCCAAGGGTTATTAGCACCGGAACTAACACTAAGAGATCCACAGCTTCAACAGAGGAATGTGCTTACCAACCAAGAAGTGTCGGCTTGAGGTGGATGGGCAAAAAAGCCATAAGCACAAGACAACTTCAAAGAAATGTAGCATCAAAACACAATCTTAGTCAAGCTAGTTCATCATCTCAACCAACCAAGAAGCAGAAAAAGAAATGAAGACTTTGTTTGTTGCTTAAGCTTTATGTTT
Source organism: Nicotiana glauca (assembly GCA_026770625.1). Lineage (NCBI taxonomy): Eukaryota > Viridiplantae > Streptophyta > Magnoliopsida > Solanales > Solanaceae > Nicotiana > Nicotiana glauca. The sequence continues at coordinate 55,128 of MU763724.1, read as the reverse complement.
TGTTAAGTATTGTAGCTGATAACAATGTGTTATGTTTTGTAAAGTGTTGCTATGGACAACCAAGTAAAGTGCTATATTTTGTGTAGTGTTGCTATGGTCAACCAAGTACTATATTTTGTAAAGAAATGCTTATCAGATTTGGTGTCCACTAATGAACGTCTATTTTGTGGAAATGAAGTATATTTAGGTCTTGAAATCGTTTAAGCTGCTCAAATTCTACAATCTTAGTCAGTCTATTTTGTGGAAATGAACGTCTATTTTGTACTGCTTTGCTTTGGTTATACAAATTCTACATTTTCCATGTTTCATTCCCAAAGCTAAATAGAGATGTAACACTAAATATATATAGGAATGTAACACCAGCTTTACCACAAAATAGGGGTTGACCCTCATAGAAAACAAGCTAAATGAGCCAAATACATGAAGACCCAATACATTGGAATATCATTACACTATATAGCAGTGTTGAGAACTACCAAATACAATGGCCGTAATGAATATTAATCCTAAAATCAGAAAGAAAAAAAAAAGCCTCCTCCAGTTCCACTGTTTTCTGGATTCCTGCAAATGGCCTTCAAGCTGATACTTCTTCTTAAGCAAACCCAAAATCACTGGCTTCAAGTGTTCATGAGTTGGGGGGTCAAACCATGCGAAATACTTGCAGCCAATTGACTTATCTTTCTGCAAATCCATAAACAATTTGAGAAGAAGCTTATAAAATCTTGAAATCGAATATAACGCAATATGTAAGATTACCTCGTAATTTTTACAGCCGTAGAATCGACGACCAGGATTGTCGTTGCTCCATGAAATTACTAGTTCAGCAGCATCTCCACATCGACAAAATGGACCCGAACTCTCCATTCAATAAGAACCTAATATGAGAATTGACAGAAGAATGATAATGTAATGCACTTTAATTTACCAAATATAACTAGCCTCTCAATATTAGTTGTGGAAGGTGAAGAAGAAGATTGTTTGGTTCAGAACATTATTTGGTTCCTTTAAAGAAGAAGAAGATGAAACAAGAGGGAGATGAAGAATTGGGGCAGAAAATGGGCATTAGGGTTAAAGAAAATGGGCCTAAATTTTAGTAAATAGTCGTTGTAATTAGTCAGTGAAGGCAGAAAGTAACTATTCACGCGCCCCACTAGTCGTGTTTCACACACCCCAGAGGCTGGTCAAAAGTAGTATGTAATTGACACACTTTTGAAAGGTTTGGTGTGTAAAATAAAACTCGTGTTCAACAGGTATGTAAGAGGGATTTGGTCCTAAGTTTGATGGGTAGATCATGTATTTTGCCTTTAAAGAATTAAAGAAACTAAGTAATAATTGATTCCCTAGGTATCTGGCTCGAATTGTGGTTTCGAAGCTTGGTACAAGTCCATAATGTTGTTTAAGACTTGCCTGTAAAATTTGGTGCCAATCCGAGTAGTCTAAGGGCGTTTTGACAAGTTAGAAGAGAATTTAGAACTTGAAGTTTAATAGTTTGATTCATTTGGTTTTAGGGGGTGATTTCAAGATTTAGCGTTGCTTTGGGTGTTTTGAGGGTTCGAGTAGGTCCACCTCGTGATTTCAGACTTGTCAGTATGTTCGGGCAGGACTCGGGAGCCCCGAGTGTCAAACGAGCGAGGTTCGAGCAAAGTAGAAAAGATGAAGAATAGCTGAAGTTGCTGCTTCTGTCATAACCGCATCTGCGATTCTAGGACCGCAGATGCGGTCAATTGATCGCAGAAGTGGCCAAGGGTAATCCAGGCCAGAACCGCAGAAGCGGCGCCCTAGCCACAGATGCGGCTCTGCAGAAGCGGCTCCGCAGATGCGGGCCTCAGACCGCAGAAATGGTCCAGCCCTTTTTTGCCCATTTTCGCAGATGCAGCTCCCCTATCACAGGTGCGGGACCACAGATGCAGTCCCCTAACCGCAGAAGCGGAAGTCGCTGGGCAGTAGGCTTCATTTAATTCGAACTTAAACACCATTTTTATCATTTTACACTCAACCTTGGGGCGATTTGGGGGCTCTTGAGAGAAGGTTTCAACTTAACATTTCAAGGAAAGTTATTTTCACTTATTATTAGTTTAAATACATGTATATTATGTGGATTAAACACTAAAAATTGGGTGAAATCAAAGGGTTAGAGCTAAACCTAGGGTTTTAATAAAACTAAGATTTGACCACGAAATTCGTTATGGAATGAACTAGAAATCATATATTATTGATCCTTAGGTTGTAGAGAACAATTTCCTTGGAAAAATCTCGGAATCCGGGCACGTGGGCCCAGGGTCAAAATTTAGGAAACTTGTGGAAAGGGTTGGGAAATTACTTAAATAGTTAGAATTCAACCTTGTAAGCCTTTATTGATTAGTTCTTACTTTATTTAACTAGTTTGTGATCGTTCGGCTCCGAATTGAGGACTTGGGCTTGTTTTCGATATTGGAAGTGCGCTTGGGAGCGAGGTGAGCTCCTTTCTAAACTTGTAAGAGGGAATTGTCCCCATACGATTAATAATTGAGTAATTGTTGCTAAATGCGGGGGCTACGCACGCGCTAGGTGATGAGAGTCCGTGCGTAGCTGCTACTATGTTAATTGTCCGGGTAGCTTAGGACCCACATCATGCTTATTTTGTATAAATTTCTATATTACCTTATTAAATCGAGCACTTAGGATATGCTAGAGACTTAAAAAGGGAATAAGAACGTACTTGTATAATTGTTGAAGTCTTGCTTGGCATTTATGACTATTGATGTGCCTTGTGTGTATACTTGATATTTCTTACTATTTGTGGATCGGGCTGATCGTCTCGGTATGAATAGATGCATCTATAGGTGCGCCATCGATCCTCGGCAAGTGCACAGTTTATTTCTGTTGGATCGGGCCGTCACCTCGGCATATTTGCGCATGCTATTGTTGCTTGCCTGAGAGTTTTAAATATTGATATCGCCTTTCATGGCCTGACATAAATTGATAAATATGACAAAAGTAAATGGTTAGCTGGAGATATAGTGGAGAGTAGGACTTTTATGTCTTGTTATAAACTGTTGCTTATTAGTGTCTCTTCATGGTTTGTATAATCACCTTAATATATTATTTGACCCTAGTTACTATCAAGTCGACCTCTCGTCTCTACTTCTTCAAGATTAGACGGGATACTCACTGGGTACATATTGTTTATGTACTCATACTAAGCTTTTGTACTTAATTGTACAGGATTTGAGGCAGATACATCTGGTTACCAGTGCAGTGCGCTCCCTTGAGTTGGTGACAGAGACTTCCACGGTGAGCTGCTTCCTTCCTATGTCGCCCAGCAGCCGGATAAGGTCTTCCTTTACTTTTGCTGTCTTTCTTTATCTCAGACAGTAGGATAGAGATATTCTTTTATGTATTCTACTAGATTCCCGTACTTGTGACACCAGGTCTTGGCGCACACTTTGGTAGACTAGTTTTGGGGTTGTATTATTATGTTATTTATCTTATCTATCACTTTCGAGATTCGAATCCAAATTCGGATAATTATTTCACTTAAATTCCCCTTAAAATGACATAAAGAGATGGAAATGTTCCGCATTGGCTTACCTGGCAACGGTGTCGGGTGCCACCATGACCTATTGTGGAAATGGGTTGTGACAACATGGTATCAGAGCACTAGGTTCACATAGGTCTCACAAGTTATGGGCAAACCTGATAGAGTCTTGTTGATCGGTACGAAGACGTTTGTATTTATCTTCGAGAGGCTATAGGATATTAGGAAAGACTACTCTTTATTAGTTTCCTATCGTGCAGTGCTTAGTGTACTAAATTTCCCTCTTCTATTCTCTCATAGATGGTGAGAACTTGCACCGCTGACGTTTCGAACTCGGGAGAAGCTGCTCCCCCTGTTGCTAGAAGTCGAGGTAGAGGTCGGGGAAGGGAACCGACCCATGTTAAGGGACGAGGGCATCCCGGAGCTATTCCAATTGCACCACCGGCAGATCCTGTGGAGGATCCTATTATTGAGGAGTAGGGCGAGGCACCCGCAGCTGAGCCTACCCCGGCGGATTTCATGACAGCACCGGGATTTTAGGAGGTCATGGGTCGTATGCTACGGTTCATGGACACTATGACTCAGGCTGGTTTACTTCCAGCAGACCCAGCTACTTCACAGGAAAGAGGGGGAGTCTGGACCCCTACTGCTCAGGCCCTAGGTCATGCAGCTGCACTATATCAAACTCTGGGTGCATTACCCACGGTGGGGCTCAGCCAGTTGCTGCAGTGGCACCCCAGCTCAGGCCAGCTGTGGATGGGGATCCACAGAAGTTATTGGATAGATGGACCAAGCTTCATCCTCCGGTCTTCGGGGGCGAGCGTCATGAGGATGCCCAGGAATTCATTGACAGGGACAGACTGCATAACATAAGGATATTGGAGTCACATGGATTTGACTTCACCACTTTTCAGATCGAGGGCAGGGCCCGTAGATGGTGGCAGGCCAGTGGGTTCTACTCCCATCACTTGGGATCAGTTTTTACAGTTGTTCTTGGATAGGTATATCCCGCCCTCTGAGAGGGAGGAGCTGCGGTACTAGTTTGAGCAGATCGAGCAGGGTTAGATGTCTGTGACTGACTATGAGGCGAGGTTTTTCGAGTTGTCCCTCCGTGCACTCATGATACTTCCTACAGATGAGGAGAGAGTGCGGAGGTTTGTCGTTGGATTGCAGCCTGGGATTCAATTTAGTATGGCTCGAGAGGTGGAGATAGGCACAGAGTATCAGCTAGTGGTCGAGATTGCTCGTCGGATTGAGGGATATCGCCAGAGGGATAGAGAGCAGCTACAGCAGGATAAGAGAGCTAGGTTCTCCGGTAGGTTCAAAGGTGCCCCAGCTAGGGGCAGAGGTCAGTATAGGAGAGGCCAGCCTAGTAGGCCACCAGTTTCAGCACCATCTCTTGCCTGGGGGGCTCTAGCATGCCCCTATCTCAGTGCTATGCCAGAGACTTCCTACCGCCTGCCAGTTATTCAGGGTTCCTCCAGTGGGTATTCAGGTCGCCAGGGTCCTTCTGATTCTTATTTCAGTGCCATGTCGGAGAGTTCATGTCGTCTACCGACTATCCAGGCTTCTTCCAGCGGGTCTACGGGTTATCAGGGTTAGCCATCAGGGCAGCAGGTCACCGCCTCGCGCTGTTGTTTTGAGTGCGGAGATACCGGTCACATGAGGAGATACTGACCCAGACTTCGGGGCAAGGCAGTGCAGTAGGGTCAGCAGCCCATGATTTCCGCACCAGCTGCCCAGCCACCTAGAGGTGGAGGGCAGACGGGTAAAGGCCATCCTAGAGGTGGAGGCCAGACAGGGAGAGGTCAGCCAGCTACTCCCCAGTCAGGTGGAGGCCAGACAACTGGCGCTCCAGCTAGATTCTATGCTCTTCCGGCTAGGCCAAATGCATTGGCCTCGGATGCCGTCATCACATGTATTATTTCCGTCAGTGGTACAGATGCTTTGGTATTATTTGATCCAAAGTCTACCTACTCATATGTATCACCTCTATTTGCTCGTTTCCTGGTGATTTCTCTTGAGCCTTTGGGCACTCCTGTTCATGTGTCTACTCTTGTGGGTGATTCTGTGGTTGTGGATCGGATCTACCGGTCCTGTGTGGTCACTTTCTGTGGTTTCAAAACTAGAGCAGATCTTCTGTTGCCTGATATGATTGATTTTGAGGTCATTCTGGGCATGGATTGGTTATCTCCATATCACGCCGTCCTTGATTACCATGCCAAGACTGTTTCACTAGTGATACCAGGATCGCCGAGATTGGAGTGGAAGGGTTCCATAGTTGATATGCCTAGCAGGGTTATTTCTTTCCTGAAGGCTCGACACATGGTTGAGAAGGGGTGTTTGGCCTATCTAGCTTATGTTCGAGACATCACCGTAAAGTCTCCGATGATTGATTCAGTGCCAGTGGTCTGAGAGTTCATCGATGTTTTTCCTTCTGATCTTCCTGGCATGCTCTGGATCGTGATTTCTGTATTGACTTGGCTCTAGGCACTCAGCCTATATCTATTCCACCATACCGTATGGCTCCTAAAGAGTTGAAGGAGCACCTGTAGGAGTTGTTAGTAAAGGGATTTGTCAGGCCCAATGTATCACCTTGGGGCGTACCAGTGCTATTTGTGAAGAAGAAGGATGGGACCATGCGGATGTGCATTGATTATCGCCAGTTGAACAAGGTTACCATCAAGAACAAGTACCCTTTGCTTCATATTGATGATTTGTTCGACCAGTTACAGGGAGCTAGAGTGTTCTCTAAGATTAACCGGAGGTCAGGGTATCAGAAGCTGAAGATTCGGGACTCGGATGTTCCGAAGATTGCATTCAGGACTAGATATGGCCAATATGAGTTTCTGGTGATGTCATTCAACTTGACTAATGCCCCAGCGGCATTTATGGATCTGATGAACCGGGTATTCAGGCCTTATATTGATTCCTTTATTATTGTCTTCATTGACGACATCTTAATATACTCACGCAGCCTAGGGGAGCACGAGCAGCATTTGAGAGTGGTGCTTCGGACCTTGCAAGAACAGAAGTTATATGCTAAGTTCACCAAGTGTGAGTTTTGGCTTGAGTCAGTGGCATTATTGGGGCATGTTGTGTCAGGAGAGGGTATTAAGGTGGATCCTAAGAAGATTGAGGCAGTTCAGAATTGGCCACGTCCTACTTCAGTGACCGAGATCAGGAGTTTCCTGGGATTAGCAGGTTATTATCGGCGATTTGTGCAGGGCTTTTCATCCATTACATCACCTTTGACCAGATTGACCCAGAAGGGTGCCCCATTCCATTGGTCCGATGATTGTGAGGAGAGCTTCCAGAAGCTCAAGATGGCTTTAACTACGGCATCGATTCTTGTATTGCCATCCGGATCAGGGATGTATACGGTATATTGCAACACTTCACGTGTTGGCTTGGGATGCGTATTGATGCAAAAGGGGAGAGTTATTACATATGCTTCATGCCAGATAAAGGTTCATAAGAAGAATTACCCTGTGCATGACCTAAAGTTGGCAGCAATTGTTCATGTTCTTAAGATATGGAGGCATTATTTGTATGGGGTGTCATGTGAGGTTTACACCGATCATCACAGCTTGCAACATCTGTTCAAGCAGAGGGACCTTAATTTGAGGCAGCGCAGGTGGCTTGAGTTACTAAAGGATTATAAAATTACCATTCTTTATCATCCGGGAAAGGCGAATGTGGTCGCGGATGCCTTGAGCAGAAAGGCGGAGAGTATGGGTAGCCTAGCATTCATTATAGCAGAGGAGAGGCCCCTAGCCTTAAACATTCAGTCCTTGGCTAACAGACTTGTGAGGTTGGACATTTCAGAGCTCAGCCGAGTTCTAGCATGTGTGGTCGCTCAGTCTTTGTTATTGGGGGAGATCAAGGCCCGACAGTTCGATGATCCACATTTGGTAGTTCTCAGAGAGAAGGTACTTCAGGGGGTGCCAAGGAGGTTTCTATTGGCGATGATAGTGTGTTGCGACTTCAGGACCGTCTATGTGTTCCTAATGTTGATGGTCTTAGGGAGAGAATTCTAGAAGAGGCCCACAGTTCGAGGTATTCCATTCATCCGGGTGCCACGAAGATGTATCGTGACTTAAGGCAGCATTATTGGTGGCGGAGAATGAAGAAGGACATAGTAGAGTATGTAGCTAGATGTTTAAATTGTCAGCAGGTCAAGTATGAGCACCAAAGGCCGGGTGGGCGCATCACCATGGATTTCGTAGTTGGGTTGCCGCAAACTTTGCGAAAGGTTGATTCAGTGTGGGTCATTGTGGATAGGTTGACCAAGTCAGCTCACTTCATTCCAGTGGCGACTACTTATACGACGGAGAGATATGCTCAGATTTATATTCAGGAGATAGTTAGGTTGCACGGTGTGCGGGTTTCTATCATATCAGACAGAGGCCCTCAGTTCACCTCCCATTTCTGGAGAGCCGTTCAGAGTGAGTTGGGGACCCTGTAGAGCTTAGCACAACATTTTATCCTCAGACCGAGGGGCAGTCGGAGCGGACAGTTCATATTTTAGAGGATATGCTTAGAGCATGTGTGATTGACTTTAGAGGGCAGTGGGATCAGTTCTTGCCTTTAGCAGAGTTTGCACACAACAACAACTATCAGTCCAGCATAGAGATGGCCCCGTATGAGGCTTTATATGGTTGACGTTGTCCTTCTCCTATCGGGTGGTTTGATCCTAGTGAGGCTAAGTTACTTGGTACAGATCTAGTACATGATGCCTTGGATAAGTCAAAGTTGATTCAGGAAAGGCTCCACACAGCTCAGTCCAGACAGAAGAATTACGCGGATCAAAAGGCGCGTGATGTATCATTCATGGTTGGCGAGAAGATTCTCTTGAAAGTCTTGCCCATGAAGGGAATTATGAGGTTCGGGAAGAAGGGCAAGTTGAGCCCAAGGTTTATTGGCCCCTTTGAGGTGTTGAGACGAGTTGGGGAGGTTGCCTATGAGCTTGCTTTACCCCTAGTTTATCAGGAGTTCACCTAGTTTTTCATGTTTCGATGCTTCGGAAGAATCATGCCGACCTATCCCACGTGTTGGACTTTAGCACTATTCAGTTAGATGAGAGTTTGAGCTATGAGGAGGAGCCAGTTGCCATTATTGATAGACAGGATCGCCAGTTGAGGTCCAAGAGGATTTCTGCAATAAAAGTCCAGTGGAGGAGCCAACCGGTCGAGGAGGCGACCTGGGAGTCCGAGGAGGACATGCAGAGTAGATATCCCCACTTATTCAGCAGACCAGGTACTCTTCTCAGTCCGTTCGAGGACGAACGTTTGTTTAAGAGGTGGAGAATGTAACGACCCGATCGATCGTTTTATCTTTTAGAACCCCGTTTCCCTAAAAGCCTCCTGTACTTGCTTTAACTAATTTATAACTTGCGGGGACAGTTGGTTCGGGTGTTGGAATAGTTTTGAGTAAAAATATGTACATTTGTTTCTTTAAGATCTTCTTAAACGACCAAGTTTGACTTCGGTCAAATTTTTGGGAAAACGGACCCGGATTTGTGATTTGACAATTTCACAGGGTCCGTGGGAAATTATGGAACCTGGGCGTATGACCGGAATCAAATTTTCGAGGTCCCTAGCCCGTGTAATGAATTTTTATTTAAAATTATTAAATCAAAATTTTAAAGAATTAAAGAAACTAAGTAATCATTAATTCCCTAGGTATCAGGCTTGGATTGTGGTTCCGAAGCTTGGTACAGGTCCATAATGTTGTTTAAGACTTCCCCGTAAAATTTGGTGCCAATCTGAGTAGTCTAAGGGCGTTTTGACCCGTTAGAAGAAAATTTAGAACTCAAAGTTTAATAGTTTGATTCATTTGGTTTTAGGGGGTGATTTCAAGATTTAGCGTTGCTTTAGGTGTTTTGAGGGTTCGAGTAGGTCCGCCTCATGATTTCAGACTCGTTGGTATGTTCGGGCGGGGCTCGGGAGCCCCGAGCGTCAAACGAGCGAGGTTCGAGCGAAGTAGAAAGATTGAAGAATAGCTGATGTTGCTGCTTCTCTCATAACCGCATCTGCGATTCTAGGACCGCAGATGCGGTCAATTGATCGCAGAAGCGGCCAAGGGTAATCTAGGCCAGAACCTCAAAAGTGGCTCCCTAGCCGCAGATGCGGCTCCGCAGAAGCGGCTCCTAGTCGCAGATGCGTGCCTCAGATTGCAAAAGCGGTCCAGCCCCTTTTTGCCCATTTTCGCAGATGCGACTCCCCTATCGCAGGTGCGTGACCGTAGATGCGGTCCCCTAACCATAGAAGCGGAAGTCGCTGGGCAGCATGCCTCATTTAATTCGAGCTCAAACACCATTTTTATCATTTTACACTCAACCTTGGGGCGATTTGGGGGCTTTTGAGAGAAGGTTTCAGCTTAACATTTCAAGGTAAGTTATTTTCACTCATTATTAGTTTAAATACATGTATATTAGGTAGATTAAACACTAAAAATTGGGTGAAATCAAAGGGTTAGAGCTAGACCTAGGGTTTTAATAAAACTAAGATTTGACCACGAAATTCGTTATGGAATGAACTAGAAATTATATATTATTGATCCTTAGGTTGTAGAGAACAATTTCTTTCGAAAAATCTCGGAATCCGGGCACGTGGGCCTGGGGTCTGAATTTAGGAAACTTGTAAAAAGGGTTGGGAAATTACTTAAATAGTTAGAATTCAACCTTGTAAGCCTTTATTGATTAGTTCTTACTTTATTTAACTAGTTTTTGATCGTTCGGCTCCGAATTGAGGACTTGGGCTTGTTTTCGATATTGGAAGTGCGCTTGGGAGCGAGGTGAGTCTCGATTCTAACCTTGTAAGAGGGAATTGTCGCCATACGATTAATAATTGAGTAATTGTTGCTAAATACGGGGGCTACACACGCACTAGGTGACGAGATTCCGTGCGTAGCTACTACTATGTTAATTGTCCGGGTAGCTTAGGACCCACACCATGCTTATTTTATAGAAATTTCTATATTACCTTGTTAAATCGAGCACTTAGGATATGCTAAAGACTTAAAATGGAATAAGAACGTACTTGTATAATTGTTGAAGCCTTGCTTGGCATTTATGACTATTGATGTGCCTTGTGTGTATACTTGATATTTCTTACTATTTGTGGATCGGGCCGATCGCCTCGGTATGAATAGATACATCTATAGGCGCATCGTCGACCCTCGGCAATTGCACAGTTTATTTCTGTTGGATCGGGCCGTCGCCTCGGCATATTTGTGCATGCTATTGTTGCTTGCCTGAGAGTTTTAAATATTGATATCGCCTTTCATGGCCTGACATAAATTGATAAATATAACAAAAGTAAATGGTTAGCTGGAGATATAGTGGAGAGTAGGACTTTTATGTCTTGTTATAAACTGTTGCTTATTAGTGTCTTTTCGTGGTTTGTATAATCACCTCAATATATTATTTGACCCTAGCGACTATCAAGTCGACCTCTCGTCTCTATTTCTTCGAGATTAGACGGGATACTCACTAGGTATAAATTATTTATGTACTCATACTACACTTCTGTACTTAATTGTACAGGATTTAAGGCAGATACATCTGATTACCGGTCTGGTGCATGCCCTTGAGTTAGTGACAAACACTCCACGGTGAGCTGCTTCCTTCCTATGTCGCCCAGCAGCCGGATGGGGTCTTCCTTTACTTTTGCTATCTTTCTTTATCTTAGACAGTAGGATAGAGATATTCTTTTGTGTATTCTACTAGATGTCCGTACTTGTGACACCAGGTCTTGGCACACACTTTGGTAGACTAGTTTTGGGGTTGTATTATTATATTCTTTATCTTATCTATCACTTTCGAGATTCGAATCCAAATTTGGATAATTATTTCACTTAAATTCCGCTAAAAATGACATAACGAGATGGAAATGTTCCGCATTGACTTACCTGGCAACGGTGTCGGGCACCATCATGACCTATTGTGGAAATGGGTCGTGACACTAACATCCCTCGATTTTGAAATAATTTTTATTTTTTATTTGTAGTGTATCAAAAATATATCTTTTATATTATTGCTGTAAGTAAAATTTATGCAAATACCTTTTCCTGTTGAGCAAAGGTTCTCCGAATTTTTTGAATTAATGCTTTGATTTAATATAGTTAAGAGAATGGCTAGAGAGATTCTTATATTTTTTTCTTTTAAATATATACAACTTTCGCAAAATTGTTAGGTAATGAGAAAAATGTGTAAAATATTCTATTCATATTGTCATATATAAAAATGGACGGAAAATAGTTTTTTCCGAATCATATTTTATATATATATATGATCATGTTGCCATATAAAAACTAAATGATCATTGATTTGTAATTTATATTTATAGCTTTCATATTATTAAAAGGAAGAATTCAAGCTTCATATTAAGCCAAGTAGCGTATTGTGAAAAAGTTACTTGGAACTTTTAGGATAAAACTTAAAAATATTTTAAATTTACTATATAAACGGGGAAAGTTGGTCCGGAAGCATACTTTTGGGCAAATTAAAAGATTGTGAAAGGGAAGCAATCTTGGAAAATTCAAATCCAAAGGACAAAGAAGGAAAATATTATGTAGACGAAATAATCTAGCAAGGAGATATTTACTACAATGAAGAATTACTATATTATACATAGAATATTTATAATAATGCTGATTTTATAGAAAGAATATATTTTACAAAAGGGAAAGAAATGCTCGAGTTTAAAATCTTTCATAAGGCAAAAATAAAAAGATTCAAGATTGATTCTTAGTTGAGGAAGGAATAGGAGTACTAAGATTACCTAGAAGTCTCAAGATCACAAAGGAGAACAAATTAAAAATGGTCAAACTAATCAAGAGAAGGCAATTAATTATGTTCGTATCGTAAATGTAGCAAAATTACTAGAGATTGTTAAGTTTTTTATTGTGATTTTTTGTTTGATCATAAAGTTTAGTGTTTATGTTTTTCAGATTTTTTCAAGTCCATTCATTGAAGCAACGAATGGCCACAATGATGCAATCTCTTGCATGGTGAAGAATCCAAATCACTTGAAAGAAGTACTTTGAGATTCATTGGTATGATTATGTTCCAAATGCAATTTTGAGATTCTAGGAAAGATGAATAATTTTGCTTTTTTCAATAATATATTATTGTTAAAGATAAAAATTGAACTTTAAGATTGAATCACGAATTGCGATATTGGTGGCTTATAAACGTGAATGTGTTCTATTTAGTTTTTGATTTTGCAAATTTAAATCTTCTTGCAGATATTCAATTATGGGATTTGGTTATCAGGTAGTCTATGTATGAGAATAGAATCACGAGTTAATGTTGTAGTAGTTGGTAAATAAATTTTTTTAATTAAAAACGCATTTTATGTAAGTACTCATTGTTTTTTATAAATAGTGTTTCAAACATTATTTTATTTGAATTCTTTATTTGTAAAACAAATGATATAGAACATCTAACTATTTGACCATTCTAGATTTTCAAAGGTATGAAATGAATACAATTGGATGAATGTGTGAGCTGAACATCAACTAACAAGTATCCTTTGCGAGAAAAGGTATGTTGATACTTTTTTAAGAAAATATTTACAAATTTATGATTTCAGTTTCGAAAATGTCATATCACTTAATTATGGTATCTTGGTTCTGATTGCTTTTAACTAGGTTGTTAAATTGTATGTCTTTCAATAGTGTTGGATTAGGATTAATCATGTGCTTATACATATGTTAATTTGATCATTTATTCAGGCATGTTTTAAGACCATTATTTTCACAAAGTTGTAATATGATTTTTGAAATCCAAAAAATTATTAATAGATATTTTTTGTAATACTACTTTAACTTTTGAATTTATTGTGTATGCGTATGAAATTTTTACACCCTATAGAAAACCTTAGTACCCTATTTATCAATAATAAATACCATTTTAAAATATTATATCCTATAAATACCTTTTATCCTTTATGGCAAAAACTCTAAATATAGTTACATCCTACAATTAAGGCACCATATATGCTAAATATTATTTTTCTCTCTCCCTTTTTGTATTTTCTCTCACATAATTACCGCGTATCTGCAAACCCCAATACAATCTCTCTTTGTTTGCATACAACCAGACTCTCTTCTCCCATAAACCCTAGTTTCTTAACTCTTCTTCCACCCGAATTCTTAATTTTCTGCTCCGCGTCACAACATTATCATCAGCCATTGTCTGAGCCGGAATATGAGCAACCACACTTGCGTACTTCACAGATTGCATCCACGGTGGAGAAACCTCCTGGGCCGTCGGAGGCAATTAGGAGTTCCGGCGACCCAATTGGAGGAGTGTTCTATAGGGTGTACCATTCTTTGCATACATGTTCACTAATGCCGTGCCAAGAATCACTCCTAATTCTATCCCTTTTTGTTCCAAATATACGTGAATCTGTTCTCCTAATTGCAAACTATCCGAGTGAGCACAAGCAGACAAAACAGAAGCCAAGGTGGCTCCGTTGGGCTCAACTCCATCCGCAAGCATACGCTCAAACAATTGAATAGCGTCATTATATCTATCATTCTGTGCAAACCCACAAATCATCGTCGTCCAAACACTATTCGTGCTAAAAATTGGGTACACCCTATAGAAGGTTATACCCTATTTATCAATCCAGAAAAGCTAGAAGTGGGGAAGAGAGAATATGAAGAAGAAGCAGACAGAGAAACCCCAGCTAGAAGTGTATTCGAATGTATTCTTCAGCTGTATTCACTTGTATCCAGTTTTAATCAGTTGTATTTAACTTTTTTTATTCAGCAGTAGTTAGTTGTATTCAAGTATTTTATACAACTGTATTCAGTTGTATTCAGTTATATTCAACTATTTTATTCAGCAGAAGTTAGTTGTATTTTGTTGCATTCAAGAGTTTATTCAGTTATATTTTTGTTGTATTCAAGTATTTTATTCAGATGAATTAATGTGTATTTTGTTGTATTCAACTGTATTAT
>MU763724.1:14449-39482 GCA_026770625.1 Nicotiana glauca | reverse complement strand
AATAATATAATAAAGAATAATAAGAATAATATAATATTCGATTATGACTAGCTTCCTTTAATTTCATATAGATTTTTTATTAGATATATTATGTTGAAAATAAACATGGAGGTCGAATTTTTATTTTTCAAAGCAATGTGATCAATGTTCAAATAACAAAGATCACAGTTTGAAATGATTAGTACTATTCTTTTATACGATCCGCGCATCGTACGGGTTTTAATACTAGTTTATTATATAAATGATATTATACATGATTCTTTTAAAAAGATTTTAAAATAATCTGATAACAACTAAACATTAAGCATATTGATTGTTTGTTTCAAGTAGGATAATTAAGTCGGGGTGGTTTTGATATTTCTTATAAAATATGGTGTATAAATCATGTTCCATGATTTTGAAAAAAAAAACATCCAAATATGTTGCAAAAATAATAACAAAACACAACTTCATCTTCAAATCAAATTTAAGTGAAATTCCAAATTAGAAAAAACATTTGAATTTATGTCCAAACGCCTGCTAAGTAGCTTATCCTTTTTGCTTCCTCCTGGCATCATCTCTAAGATCAATTTTTGCTTCCTCCTGGCATCATCTCTAAGATCAATTGTACCTATATCAAGCAAGTTGACGCTAAGTTTGACTCCTATATTTGGAACTCCTAGTTTTTTCAACTAAGGCAGCAGATGAGATCGTCTCTACACACAATGGCCTTCTCTTGGATCTGGAAATTAAACACGCTTAATAAGCTTAAATTCTTCATCAAGTGGTTTGATTTTCTTCGCTTCCTGCTTTGGTATATATATTTGGACCTTTAGGGATGGGAAAATCTTTAAAGAAAATAAGCTCCCTCCTACCGTCAGCCAACCAATCAATAGAGCTTTAGAATAGTACTTCTTGTCTAATTATATGAGAAATAAACCAGCTGAGGAGATCATTCATGTAAAATGGGAGCCGCCAGAAACTAATCACTATAAGCTTAATATAGATGGCTCTTGCGTAGGCAATTCTAGAACGAGAGACATTGGGGAAGTATTCAGAGATAGAAGCAAACGATGGATCCTAGGTTTCAATATGAGAATCCAGCATGCTACCAATATATTCATGGAAGCCTTAGCTCTCCTTCATGGGGTCAAGCTTGCGCTAGAAAAAAGCTTCTACCTTTAGTAATTGAAACTGACTGTTTAGAGATGACTAATCTCCCTATCTCTAATGATAGTTTTATTAAAATTTGATTGATGATGGCGAATGATCCACTTTTAAAGTATATGTTTAGAGAAGCTAATGTCATGGCGAACCATTTAGCTAAGAATGGATGTAAACTGGACCATTTTGGTTGCTTATTTACCTATGTTTCTGCCCGGTTTTTGTTATGTACTAGATAGAGACAGTCATTATGTACTAGTACTAGATAGAGGCGGTCATGGCACTATGTTGCCCGGGCTAAGCTCTCGTTGTAATAACTCTTAAATGTTTGTATTAAATAAAAGCTTTTTATTACCAAAACAAATTTTAAAACATTTGAGCTAACAAGCTAGACCGACGTGTCAACGATCAAGTGCCGCTTCACAATTTGACAAGACTCAATAATCAAAATTCTTTTTACCAACGGGAAGCTGAACCCACATCTTTCAAGTCCAGATTGATTATAATAAACTCCCTAATCACAGTCGAACCACTCATCCATTAGAATCTACATAACCATACATTCATGGCAATAATTATGAGCAATGAGTAGTCTAACAGGAACAAAGGAGGGAGTAGATGCATTATCCAAAGATTGTGCTAAGAAATCAGTGAGAAATTAAAAGAAAAAGAGGAAAACTCCCACTTGAAAGAGGGAAACGTAACTTCTCCAGTTTCCTGCGCTTTACCTTTATGAAATTATCAAAGCTAAAAAAACTGACAAAAGCAAATCTGATAGTAGGCAGCGAACCTCAGTCTACAATTGGAATATGAGAATATCTTCTTCCTGAACACTAGCACTATACACCTACTTATGAATTTAATTAATATACAGTCATACAGATACTATCGTTCTTTCAAATTGCCTTTCGATGATTCTTAATCTTCTTCTTCTTCATTATAAGCGGTTTCGTCGCCCGATAGAGATGGACCACTGACCGGAACTTTCTAATTTTCTTCATTGGCGACACCGATCGGCCGTTTGTTGTTTCGTATTCATGAAGATTTAAAGAAGAGTACGTTTCTGCAGTACTGTTCCCCACGCTTATTTCTCCTTCTTCTTCTTCAATTAGGCTGCAGCCATGAGAATCTCCGCTGAGTTGAATTAGCTGCAGAGCTGCCTCCATCTCCGGCTCCGTCAGCATATATTTCATCTCGGATACTGTCGATTTCACCATTGGATTTACGTATGCATTCTCGTTGGGATCAATTGTACTTAGCTCTGTTAATTGTTGGAGGAAAAAGGACATGGAGTAGAGTATATATATAAGGAAAAATCAGAAATCCTATTTCTTTTAGGAGAAGGATTTGCTGCAGGGGTAATATAGGAATTGCGGCACCGGTTTCTTAAGGGAACTTCTCACAGAGTCATAAATTAACCGCCTTTGCCATTTATTCATTTATATATTATATTAAAATAAAACTTACACCTTCTTACGTGCTATTCAATCTAAACATACTTTATTTATTCTCTGAACTTTCTAGATGTTATTGAGAAGCGATGAAGTGTTAGAAGTAGATTTTATAAATAGGCATTCATATATTTGGATAAGAAATTAGAATTCCTATTCAATATTATATTAGGTATTGATATTGAATATTTTAGAACAAAAGCATTAATATAGCTAAAATATTCACAATTCTAATACCAATACTATTAAATAGTAATTATAAATATTAATAATTTTTTCATTTTCAATTTGAATAATAAATAAACAAAATAATAACCGAGAAATTAGAATTCCTATTCAATATTATATTAGGTATTGATATTGAATATTTTAGAACAAAAGCATTAATATAGCTAAAGAATTCACAATTCTAATACCAATACTATTAAATAGTAATTATAAATATTAATAATTTTTTCATTTTCAATTTGAATAATAAATAAACAAAATAATAACCGATTTATATGAATAAAATAAGCCTTTTGAATAATTACGAAAATATCTTTAAAATATTTGGTACACAAATAGCCATAAAATTTAAGAGATTTTTACCTGAGTCATGCAGGAGTTGCAAAAATGAAATTAAAAATTTTATTTTGAGAAGAGTATTTGATGAATTAAAAAAATATTAATTATTAATTATTAATAATAAGTCTAATAAAATAAAACCTTCTTATAAACGGAAAAGTCATATATTAAAGGCGATAAACTTACATCTTTTGTTAATTTTGACTTATGAATATTTTCAGAAAATGATTATAATTTGATTTTGATCATCTTATAAACTTACCTACGCCCGACTATTCTTTAATCTAGATAATTCTGGTCAACTGTGCATAAAAATACCTTTTCGAAAAACGGGTTATAGCCTCCTAATTTGGGATATTCAGATTCAGAATTTTCAGTTGATACATGTCATCACGCTTATAGCATTCTCTTGCTTCCTATCCAAGACGACTCCCAAATCAAACCATTTTCTACCGAATTCTCATTTCGCATCCTTCGATTCTGAGAACATCCGCTTCAAATTATACCTTTCATCTCTCCATTTCACAGGTTCTCTCTCTAGATTCAATTATGCCGTTCGTTTCTCTGTAGTGTTGAACGTTTTCGAGTTTCGGATATTTATTGAAGTGTCCGTTTTGAAACCCGAACGGACTGTTTTGACATGGAAATTTGGAGTTTAAGTTTTTTTCCCTTGGATTCGTAATAATTGATTTATTAACTATATTTTTTGATAGATTCGGTGTTGCAGGTGTGAAACTTTGATTTGGATTTATCTGGATTAGGTCAAGATGGTTTCGTTCGAAATGAATGATCGGAAAAGTAAGTCAATCAGTTGTGGCTTGTGAATCAAATTGACTTTGTTCTCATTTCATAAGCTTTGAGGATTAGTATTACTGACCAACATCGAAATGTGGAATGCGAGAACCTGTATTAATGAGTTTTGATGCTTTTTGTATTTTATAATGGTATCTCCTCGTGGAACTATGACCGATTTGATGTTGTGATCTAGCCTCCATTTGAAATGGTAACGGAGATCAGAGGCGGATCCAGATAAGCTTGATGATTTCAACTTTTAAAGTTCTTTGCACTGAACTTATTTTTGAAATTATGGGCTCACAACATTATAGTTGTTAAAGTTTAGTGCGTTTGACTTACATATTCATGTTCTGTGTCGAAAATATTGGGTTGTGTTGAACCTGTAGCTAATAAGCTGATGTAGATTATGATATGTTTTATTTGGTTTAGTTGTGAATAATACATGAAATCATGATCATATTTGTCTTAGCTCGAGGGAGCGTAAAGATTTAAACTGTATAGTTTGGTATAGTCGTTACATTTTATTTTTCTTGGCACTGGCTTCCTACGCTTTTAGGTGGAAACTTTTCCTTAATTAATTAGAATGAATAATTCTGCGGCGTTCCTATTTAGGTAAGTGCGACGTTAGCAATTTTCGCGTATCTATTAGCAAACACCCGTATTTGACTGAAGTCAAAGTTTAAGATTTTTTTTGAACTTGTATGATCTATAATTAGAGATGAAAGAAAAGATTAAACATCATATCAAAACTTAAAATTGATTTGTTAAATAATTTTTGAGAATCAATATTATTTGTAGAATAGTGTTACACTTGTGGACATCCCAATAAGAAAAGAAGTGTTATAAATTGGGATTGAGGGTGTATGATGTTTCTGCTTCTTGGTGCATATCTAGAGATTGAAAGATGGTAACATAAAGATGGAAGCATATTGTTTTTCTATTTAATTGTTATATCTACTAAGCTTGGGATGCTTGTTGAAACAGAGATTGGGCTAGGATTGACAGGATTCGGGGTGTTTTTCTCATTCTTGGGGATCATTTTTTTCTTCGATAAGGGACTAATTGCCATGGGAAATGTAAGTATAAATATGCTGCCACGATCACTCTATCTCTTAAATTTTGCTTTTAGTTCATCAACTTTTCTTTGCTTTCTGCTTATGCCTCCCAGTTGACGCACTGTTATTTTACTGAATCAGATCCTCTTCTTCTCAGGGGTGGCACTAACCATTGGTCTTAAGTCATCATTGCAATTTTTTATGAAACGGAGCAACTATAAGGTTTACTTTCTTTATGTGTTTTTTCTCTTTCTGCTTCTCACCCCCTCCTTCTTCTTATTCTCTCTCGAAATAGATATTTTGATAATATATCTTTTGTGTTTCTATGACTTAATCTTTTTTGTTCTTTATATTGTTTCCTTGTTCCTTAGGGAACAGCTTCATTTGGTGCTGGCTTTTTCTTTGTTGTCATTGGTTGGCCTATATTGGGAATGATTCTTGAAGCTTATGGATTCATTGTACTCTTCAGGTATATTGAGTTCATGTTTCTTTGAATGTTGTAATTTCTTTTATTATTTCTTCGGTTGCTGATGAATTGTTTTGTGCAGTGGTTTCTGGCCAACACTGTCAGTATTTCTGCAAAAGATACCTATTCTAGGTTGGATCTTCCAGCAGCCCTTTGTCAGATCGGTATGTTTGCTTTTAAAACCATATATATCTCATTGCATTACTATCTCTTTCTCTATTTGGGGTGTGCGTAAAGGAATTTGTACACTAGTTTCCGCTCAATAAGCAGTTTTGTCTAAAGTCGAAGCTGGCGCTTGGACTAGCAAACTTTTATCCCTTTTTGGCTTTGCTTTGGTTTCATTTTGCTTTTATTTTGTCTTTGTTTTTATGATTCTTTGAATGGGGTTTTGGGGGTAATTGTTCTTAGTATCTTTATGTTGTGAGTCGTTGGGCAAGGCACCCACTACACCAATTTTTTGTTTTTGGTGTTGATTACTGCTGTAGTAGATCATCATTGAATTACACACTGAAAATTCAGCAACTACTCCTAACCCTACTAACTTTTGTTATATCATGATATTCTATGTAATAAACAAAAGAAATTAGGCGAGTAATACAGTAAATTTTCTCGCCTTTCCACCCAATATTTAGCAAACTACTCAAATAAACATATCGGGAGTATCAAATAGGGGAACGAGGCTAAAATACACAAAACGGTCGGTCGGGTCGTTACAGTAGTCCCCACCATTTTTTATAGAGACATAAGAGTTCATAACTGTAATTACTCCTTGTTTGATCATTTGGTCAATAATAATGTGCAGAAGGAATATTTTCCAAAAAAGACAATTTATTTTCTTATGTCCTTGAAAGTCTATGTATGTGAGAATTGGTGATTCTAATTTCATGCCCCGAATCACTTCTAGTACATTAAAATTGTACCTTTGCAAGCTTCCACCTCCATCTTTTCCAGCATCATCTGATCATTATTGTAACATAGAAGTAGGGATGTCTAAGGGGAGGGTACTAGGTTCTTAAGGGTTAAGGGTACGGGGACGGTAAGGGTAAAGGGAGGATTCCTTAAGGGTACTTTTCTTAAGGGGATTTAAAAGCACTGGTACCCTGCCAGTATCCCGATCAGTCCTAAGGGTGCGGTACCGGTACTTAGGGGTAATTTTAAATTAAAAAAAAAATAATTATATTTCAATACAAACAAAACTTCAATGGATGAAAAACTTCAATTCTTTTGTTTCAATACTTATTAAAATAAAATTACAATTTATGGAATTTTTCAGTAACTTCTGTTGGTTCTTTGCTTGAAATTGATAGACTTGTTCTTCTGCGTCCCTGCCGTCTCCGGTATATAGTATTTCACTATAGGCATCCTCGTCTTCTTGAATTTTTTCTGGAATGCCAACATTTCTTCTCGTCTAGTATTTCAGCAAGTCTTCATTTCCTTCATCATCGCAAACATTATTTCTAACAGTTGTTCTAGGAAAACCTTGAAAAGCAGGATTATATGTTTCTTGTATGTAACGCCTAAACTCGTACTGTTTAGGATTTGTTTCAAAACGAACACCCCCTCCTTAGCATTACCCTTAGTCATTCTATTACACACTCTTTTTACAAGTTTAGGAGCCATTTTTAATAATAAATAATTAAAATTACAATAAATAGCAATACAAGTATAACAAAAATTAATGTGAGTGTTAGAATGTTAATTGATATTAGAGATAGATAAATAGAGAATTAAAGAGTTACAAGAGTTTTATGCGAAAATTGAAAGAATGAAATGGGTTTTATAGTTCTAAAATAGGGCCAAAATATATTTGAACAAACTTAGAGGTTAAAAATATAAATTAGGGGTAGGGGGTGTTAGGGGGCTAGGGAGGCAAAAATAGTGGTTTTTGGCCAACGACTATTTTTAGAAAAATAATCGTTGGCTAAGGTGCAAAAACGACCACATTTTAAATAAAAATAATTAAATTAAGCGTACCGTACGGGTACGGTTATTGGTACGGACCGGTCCGGTACCTTAAGGGTACTAATCGGACCGATTAAAGGTATTTTTCCGGTACCCTCCTGTTGCCCTGACCCTTTACCCAAATCCCTCACCCTACCCCCCATCCGGACCGGTACGGTGTGGTACGAGCATCGGTACATACTGGTACGAGTATGGGTAATACCCTCCCCTTAGACAGCCCCTACATAGAAGTGATTTATTTTCCTTTATTTAATCAAATTTGCTGCGTCAAAAAGTTCTGCACCTTTTATCGTTTTTGTTTTCCTTTTCAATCTTCCATTTTAAAAGAGGGAACCACCTTTCTAGTAGACCACCATTAAGTTGCCAATGGTCATGATCTTATCATCCAACTCGAGTGGCTAATTGTTTTGTTACACATGAGAGATTTCTATTTAAATTAAAATCTTGTGAGATATTGGATCTTAATCCCACATGAATTGATTCTGTAGGAATATATTAGTTAATGTGCCAAATGTTTATGTATATTACATTGGCGTAATTACGATCTATGAACTATGAACTTGGCTACAACATGAATCAAACAATTAATCAACTGTGCCTCAATCTAAAGCTAGTCGGGAAGTTATATAAATCTTCTATATCCATTCCGATATATTGGGATATATTTCATTCCAACACTAGATAAATTGTCTTTAAGAAAAGTGATATGGTTTTCTATGACTAGAGGCTCTCTAAATCTCGCAGTTATCGCTATGCTACATATGAGTCTAACCAGATTAAATACTCCTAACAAGCACCAAATACTCCTAACAAGCACCAGGCCTAATGAAAATGTAACAACAGAACCTTAATTGCAATAGTTGTTATGGTGTATATTGATCTTTTGCTTTGTATTTCTTCTTAATAGTCCACATTTATTACTAAATATTGTAGGTCATTTTGTACATCTTCACTCTGTATGATTTTAGAGTGACTTTGTCTGTCTTTTAGCATGTCCAATCTGTGTCGTACCGAGAGTTTAGTGCAGGTGGAGGTCTACATAGTCAAACCAAAGCAATTTTCTCCCATTTTGTCATATTTTTTGATTGTTCTCTCATTGTGTCATTTATGTGTGCTACTTGATCTCTTTGTTAAACGTAATAATTTCAAATTTTGTTTAATCATGTGCACCAGACACCTTTCTTAACAGTCTCATTTTTATGGCATGCATTTGTAGATATTTAGGACCAGCATTCACATCCATATAACGTTGTTGATCTCATGTCCATTTCATAGACTTCCTTTTTAACTTTTTCAGGCATCTTCTTATCAAATAGTATTCCTGTGACACTCCTCTATTTGGACTTTGTTCTATTGTTACTTCTTTATCTATCCATGTCACCTTGGAAGACCGAAACCTATACCTAAATTTTCTGCGTTTAAACACCATCCACTTCACACTTGTTATTTGAGTGATAAACTTGCAACACATATATTCTATGTACTTTTACTTATCTTGTAGCCTGTTTGGCCAAGCTTCTCCAAGGCCAAAGTCACTTTATTTCAAAAAAATATTTTTTTTTTCAAAGTTGAGATGTTTGGCCAAGCTTCTAGGAAGAAAAAAAATACTTTTGAGTAGAAGCAAAAGCAGTTTTTGAGAAGCAGAAAAAGTAGCTTCTTCCCAAAAGCACTTATTTGAAAAGCGCTTTGGAGAAAAATACACTTAGAAGCACTTTTTAAAGCTTGACCAAAAACTAATTGCTGCTCAAAAGTGTTTTTCAAATTGACTAGCCAAACACAAACTTTAAAAAACAAAACACTTTTCAAAATAAGCTGATTTTAGAAGCATGGCGAAACAGGCTATTTGAACCCTTACTCTTTATCGTGCTTATTTTTATTTCTAACTTTCGGTTGACCTCCTCGCTAATTTCATGAATTAACATATTATCATTTGCAAATTTCATGAACCGCGGAACATCATCCTTTATACTATTGGTTAGCTCATCCAATGGTTTAAGAGAACTCCTCTGTAACTCTTTCCTGTTCTTGAACTTGTGATCCCTCCCTTGTACATATCTTTCATTGGAAATTATAAGAAGTGGATATAAGCCCGATCTATAGGTAGGGTAAGATAGGACAGGGGCCTGTACCTGAAATATAAGAAGTGTATACATGGGTTGATATGGTGTCAAAGGGTTAAAATATTAGATCAACTTAATAATCTATTTACTATGTATTATACACTTATAAACATTTTACCCATGATTTCACATTAAGCTATTATCACTTAGCTAACTTGATCCTTTATTTGCTAAGGCTAATCGATTTCAATATTACAACTTCTTAAAAAAGCTCCATGAAATTGAAAACTTCGTTACCTTTATAAATATAATGGAACTTTTTTGATAGGCAAGGAAATTAATATTGAATTAATCATATGGTATTTTAAAAACATTGTACTGCACTGAATAGGTCTCAAGTTATTGTTTTTGAAGCATTTTGCCAATTTGAATTGTCATAGGATGTTTAATATAATTAAAAAATTAATATTATAGGTTCCATAAGTTCTACCAGGTAGTGAGCCAATATTTATGGGTTTGGATTGGGAAAAGTTCAAAATTTCCAAATTTAGATTAAAGTTCCGAATTTTAGAATCAAACTTTAAAATGGTTATATGATTTATGATATTATGGCTGTTTTTATGCTGGCTATTACCTATCACAATCCTCCTTTCTTCGCACCTAGGACAAATTTTGCGAGGCTCACATCGGTGGAGTTTGAGATTCATATTGCCGACCTAACTTGTTTGTATTGAGTGCAATGGATATAGAGGATTCATATAACTGATCCAACTATTTTGAGATGGAGATGTAGTTGGATGGATTAAAAAAAGATTTAGGCAAAACTCTGAACTAACTTTACACTGTTCTCGCTCCTAGTGGTTAACCTTTTTCTTGAAAAATTAGTTTGGATAGAATTGGAAAAAAAATGAGACAAATCAAGAATTTTATTAGGGAGGTGAAAAGAGGACCAAGTCTTGCAGTTCTTTCCCGGCGATAATGAAGTTATTTCAAGGAAAGGGGAAAAAAGGGACATGATAGCCTCATTTTTTCTGTAATTCTTGGTTGCTGGTCAGTCGCCATTAACTATGAGTCGTGACGAAAACCTTACTGTCGTATATTCTGCACATTACTTATTGTAGTAACCTAGATATGTGAAGTCCTTCTGTAGCAGCTGATGTAGCCACCTCCCCCTCACCCCTTTGCACTTCTCCTTCCTGAACCCTAGTTGCCCTCTCTCTATTGCCATTTCCCCCTCCCCTGTATCGTGTTCCCCTGAATCTCTAAAGTAGTGTTTGCCATATTCCCTTGCTTCTAGATCCAACCTGCCGTGTCCTTATCTTTGCAATAAGGGGTTGGGGAAGAAGGGTGTGCTGTGACAGGCAGAACAGGTTTACACAGAGCAGAGTAAGCCACGTAGGCGGAGAATTGCACGTGACGGGGGAAAAGATAGCTATATGAGGGGAGAAAAAGACAAAAATGCAATGAGGTGGTGCTACACTGCAGAATTTGGTTCGTTGGATGGAGGTGGCAGTGGAGAGGAAGGAGAGAACACTGAGGAGTCAGCACGTGGCTTGTTAGGCTCCTGGGAGATCAGGTGGTGGTGTGGTGGATTAACGTTTAAGAGAAACCACATTTTTTTCTCCTAGTTGATCTTAAAATTTATTCGGCAACGAAACCATTTCCTGCACATGGTTTACAAGCCAGTTATTAGACTGCCCATGCTACCAATTTGAGATGTTATTTTCCACAATTGAGATAGACTGAATGTTAGACCAGACCAAATATTAAGCAACAGGGTCTAAAATTATTTCACTCAGCTTATTCAGGCAGTGTCCTATGAATCAATATAAATAGGCAATTGATATGACCTGACTTAGCGAGACCCAGAAAATATCCATATTGGGCGACTTCTTCTTGGTCTTGTCTTAGGACTTGATTCCTTCTCTAACCCTATTTAGAGATGAGCACACAAGCCTTCTTACGAGTTAGGAGTAACTATTTACACATCTTATTGTAAAGTTTGCCAAGGTTCTCCTTGATTTCTTTGTTTTTCCCGGAACTGGAAATTATGGGTGTTCCACTCTTCATTGATCACTATCATCTTATTTGAGACCTTTCTATTTTAATAAAATAAATTAAACATTTATGTCTGAGTTATTAGATACTGATGTGAAGTTGGTTGAAGGTGTGAGATGTTATATATGGTCATAGACTGCTATGGGGTTATCAACCTTGTTAAATAGCTTCTGATTTTCTAATCCTTGTTCATCTGTTGAAAATTGCATACTGCAATTCTTGTTCAGTTTCTTTTACCTGAGATTGTTTATTCTTTTCTGCAGTTCTTTGACCGCTATCGTGGGAAACGTGTCCCTGTATAATCTCAGTTCAATGGAGCAAAATTAAGCGACATTGAGTAACCCCGCTTGTACGTGTGTACAGTACAGTGTTCTCAAGATTTACGTCTAGTTGTCTAGGAGGGTGTTGACAGTATAGTTTGCAGTTTATGATGCGAGCCTTGTTGGCTCCTGGTGAAAATTTTCAAACTGTATCTTAGTTTCTAGAGCAAGTAACATAATAATTTTCTGGTTTGAGTTCTTTCATGCGCCAAACTTTCCGATTTTATCTTCTCAATTTATTGATTTACTACTCTGTTGATGCACTGCCCATTTGACCTACTCTTAGAATGTAATCCAGATTTATAGAATGTTCAGTGTTTCTGATTATAATAATGACCAATGAACGATTCTTTCCCTCTCTCCATTACCCCTCTCTTTTTAACCCTATCCCATGTAATTACTACCTGTTCTGTTTTGGTTAATTTTTTTGAACTTGTTTTTCTTGTGTGGCACTATTAGAGGTGGATCTAGGATTTTGTGAATATGGGTGCACCACTAAAAAAGTAAAAAAAAAAAAAAATTATTAGGTAGGAATTAGTCCATGTTCCTCTAAGTGAATAACTCAATATTCAACCAAGTACACTATTCAGTCTTAAAAGCATGAGTGCCAACACATAATATTAGATTAATTTTAGGAAGTATATACGTAAAATATCTAATTTGATAGAAAGACCATGATTTTACGTGCCCGTAATTTGGGTTATACATCGGTTCCTGGGCACTGGCACCAGTAGGTTGGTCAAATAGATGTTTGTTAGTTGGTCATAGTGTTACCCCCATTATTCTATTTATCTAACTGGCAATATCGTTATTATTCCACAAAGGAAAAGAACATATGGTATATACGTCGATTGAGTATTTTCTTTTTACCAACCATTAACATATACCCCTTCCGTTTCAATTCATGTGTCTAACTTTCCTTTTTTGTTTAAAAAGAGAATTACCTCTTTCTATATTTAGTATATCTTTAGCTCCAACTTTTTATATAACATATTTGAAACGAAAAGATTCAAGGGTATTTTAGTACATTATATGTATCTTTAGTTTAAGATCAGTAAAAGTCTTCCTTTTTTAAATTTCATCTCCAATCAAACTAAAGCACATAAATTGAAATGGAGGGAGTACTACTTTGGAGACATTTGATAAAATAGGAACGATACATTGGCACATTCGTTACATTCTACCAAACTTTTTACTAAAAATGTCAAATCAGGCTGGACCGTGTGTTAAGTACAATAAGGGGTTGTTTGGTTGGAATACAGTTTATGCCGGTATGTCGGTATAAGTTATATTGAGATAAATTATGTTGGGATTGTTATTTATTCATTGTTTGGTATGTTGTATTAAGAATGCCAATTGCATAATTTCTAAGAAGAAGGTATAAGTTATACCGGTGCTAATTAACCCACCTTCTATAAGGTATAAGTTATCCGGTGTTAAAATAAACACCGAGATAACTTATACCTGATTTTCTAACCAAACAGAGTATTAAAGAGGTATTGAATTTTTATACCACACTTATACCTTCTTATACCTCATAGCAAACGACCCCTAAATTGTTCTTTTTACCATTTACTATTCTAGATGGCCAGTGCCAAATTCCCATTACCTAGAGCTAAGTGTTACAATGTGACTTTCACGGCCTCAATTCTTTCAAAAGAATATGCAAATAAAATAATAATAATAATAATAAATTAAAAAACATAATAAAATATAAGAAAGCTCCATAAACAATATATTTGAGGAAGTTATCATATAGTAGGATCAGTCATTGAGAGTTTTAGCCATTAAACATATTACAATTTCAACAACTCCTTTCTACCAACCCCAAGTACTGAAACTTGGGTAAAACATGCCAATGCTCTTCTCCTCCTTTTGTTTTGCTAATAATATAAACTTCATAATGTCAGCAACTTCTATCCCGTTGAAGAAGAAAAAAATACGTGTCATATAAACTGGCAGTAATATTTTTACAATAGTATAGTTTAAGCTATTATAGCAATTTATTGACTTTTTAAAAAACAAACAAATTTAACTTACCATTGATGCATATATTTATATGTTATTATCTTATAATTGGCGATTTTGTAAATAGTTTTTACACCGTCAATGCATTGAACTTAAATTCAAAGGCAAATTACTTTGGCACCAGTACAAGGCCAAGTATTTGCAATTGAATAAACAATGCAACTTGAGCATTATCGTGAAAAGGAAAGCATGAGAATTGCAACCAAAGTAGGCTTACCATAGAATGCAATCTTGAAACTTAAAAGAGGCCATATATATAGCATTCAATACCACTTGAATTTATCCATCAATTCTTCTACTTCCTGTTACAAATTATAAGCTCAATAACTGAAGGTATAATAATCAAAAGCTATGGCTCCATCATTGTCAACAATCCTTAGTTCCAACACATGGAATGTCAAGAATTTTGTTGTAAATGAAGGCCATGGAGTGAAAGGTCTTGCAGACATGGGAATTCAGTCACTACCTAAGCAATATATTCAACCACTCGAAGAACGAATTTACGCGAGCAATGTTAAGTTGGCTGAACAACTATCTATACCAGTCATTGATATGTCAAACTGGAGTGATCCAAACGTGGCGAATTCGATATGCAATGCAGCAGAGGAATGGGGATTTTTTCAGATTGTCAATCATGGAATTCCAATTCAAGTATTTGAGAATGTGAAGGATGCTACACATAGGTTCTTTGCTTTGCCTGCTGAAGAAAAGATAAAGTACTCAAAAGAGTATTCTTCTACAAATAATGTTCGTTTTGGGACAAGCTTTACTCCTCAAGCTGAAAAGGCTTTAGAATGGAAAGATTACCTTAGCCTTTTCTATGTTTCTGATGAAGAAGCTGCTGATTTTTGGCCTCCTGCTTGCAGGTTATACTCTCTTTTAATTTTCATGCTTTTTTCGACTTCAAGTTAACTGGTAAAATTGCTGTCATGTGATCAGGAGGTCACGGGTTCGAGCCGTGAAAATAACCTCTTGCAGAAAAGTAAGGTAAGGTTGTGTATGATAGACTTTTTGTGGTCCGACCTTTCCTCGGACCCCAAGCATAGCGGGAACTTAGTATGTCGGGCTGCCCTCTCGACTTCAAGTTAAAAAGCTGGTTAATCTCACATACAATCATCCAACTTTAAGTTAACCTAAATAGCCGCTTACCCAACCACTTAAATTAAAAATAAGCGACAGATGTGTAATATATGTATAAGCCATGTATAATATGTATATCATCGTGTATATCAATATTTAATCTATATACATCAGCTAGGAAAAGTAAACAATGAATCTAGTTGACTATTTATACAAAGAACCCTTATAAAAACTATCTTTTCTTATATTAAAGTAAATTAACTTAATCCACTATAGTAGCAAAGTCACAAAAATAATTTTTCACATTGGACTAATTGAAGTTTATCAGTTACTCCCTCCGCTCCATAATAAGTGATTTTTTTTTGCCTTTTTTTTTTTGGTCCGCAATATTTGATTTTTTTATATTTCAAAAATGAATTAATTATTTTTTCCCACATTGCCCTTGGAGTAAATAGTGTTGGAGTTTGTGTTAGGAGTGTTTATGTGTAGAGATAGTAAAGGTTAATATGGTCAATTTCATTGCTAATTAATGTTATACCGAGTAAAGTTCAATTATTTTAATGCGACAAATATTTGTTTAGCGACTTTACTGTTAAATTGGATAAAATTAGAGAACCAATGTGAAATTGACTTGTTAAGTAACATATTCAAAAGAAAACCTATCTAATTATTGTTTGATCTCAGGGATGAAGCACTACAATTCATGAAAAAGGCAGAGCATGTGATCAAAAGACTGATGGAGGCACTAATGAAAGAACTAAATGTGAAAGAAGTTGATGAAGCTAAAGAATCACTTCTAATGGGTTCAAAGAGGATCAACCTTAACTACTATCCTAAATGTCCGAATCCTGAACTTACTGTCGGGGTAGGGCGTCACTCTGATGTCTCAACATTAACCATCTTGCTTCAGGACAATATCGGAGGACTTTACGTGCGAAAACTAGACAATGACAGTACTTGGCTTCCTGTCCCTCCGATTAATGGAGCGCTCGTCATTAACGTTGGCGATGCGCTTCAAATTCTGAGCAATGGTCGATACAAAAGTATCGAGCATCGTGTTGTTGCTAATGGAAGCAATAACAGAGTTTCTGTTCCAATTTTTGTGAACCCTAAGCCAAATGATGTTATTGGTCCTTTACAAGAAGTGTTGGAAAGTGGTGAAAAGCCAGCTTATAAGCAAGTTCTTTACTCGGATTATGTCAAGCATTTTTTCAGGAAAGCTCATGATGGGAAGGAAACTGTTGATTTTGCAAAGATATGATATATTTTGTCAAGTGTAACAACCTTTTTTATTTAACATTCTCATAATTTGAAGGAAGAAAAATAATGGAAAGAAAAGTCCAGGCATGTAATATTAATAGCATTTTCACGAGTTGTGCTTTGAACGAATAAATTTAATATAACTATGACTATTTTTTAGTCAAAGTCATTTAACTATGTTTTCTAACACAAAAATTACGAGACCTTTACCAACTCACACAAAAATTACAACTGCCAGAAAACATAACTTTTTAATGCAATATTTTTTTTTTAATTTGCATTGATGTTTTAATAACTCTTCTAGTCTTTGCCAAATAGTTATGTATAGAGTTTGGCTTGTCCAAAAGATAAAAAAGAGACTAATTCGGACGGGAAAAACATACTCACAACCTGTGTGTAACTACATTAATTTTTTATGGTCAAGTAACAGATTACGGTGATTATATATATTAATTAACCATGGTTAATGAGTGTATATGAAAGAAACATCACAACTGCAGGATTAGAACTACAAGTGAAAAAGCTTTAATTTTAATATCATTATATGAATTAAGGAGAATCATAATAGCCGTAGGACTAGAAATAATGAATTGGAGTGCTAAATGAGGAAAAGTTTTTTTTTTAATGAATTTCCATTATAGTTAATTGTCTTTTATTTGATTTTTCAGTGTCAAAAATGCAGATAAAGTATACGCCAAAAGACAAAAAGTTCCAAAATCTATTGTATTGCTATATCCCAAAATCTGTTGGGATCGAGATACTAAAATGTCATACGTAAGCTGACAAAGTAAATCTACTTGACGACGATAAATCAGAAAACAAAAAAATACATAACATACTTTATATAATTTGGTCAATTGACCTACATCAATCTGCTATTATAAAAAAAAAAACAAAGAACTAACTGATAGAACCCCTCCCCCTAAAACAAAATTCTTTAAGCACTAAACTTTTTAACTCAATTTCAATTGCGAATTTATACTCCAGACCAGTTCAAATCACCTTCAACCTTCCTTAATTTTTATATATTGCCTCGTAAATGTATTTTCAATGAAAACCCTTTGAAAAAAAAATCTTTTTTTGTAGATATTTTAAAATCATGTATATTATTAATAATTTTTTATTGGGTAATAATAATTAAATGGTTAAAATGACTAAGTGGCTGTAAACTTTTTAGGAATTTCTATATATTGGACCATTCCCGTAGTTCTTCCATATATTAATTTTAATCTTTTTAACAGTCTCATTAAAATAAAGGGAAATTGGCACGTGTGGCTGTTTGGATCAGCAATTGGTAAAAAAAAAAACCCAACTACGGGCGATGTCCACAAATAGCCACTAATAGCACATGTCTTTATTTTTAAGCCAGTATTTTAAATGTCTTTAGGATTTAGCCACTGGCTGAATAAACTTATACCTGACTGGACGAAAATACCCTTCTGCTATAACTTATACCTACGCTTTCATTAACGATCAGCAGCAACAGCAGCAACAACGCACTATAGAATTCAACCTTCTCGTCTAAAATCGACATAAATTTACGGTAAATTATACTTTTATGTGTTTCTATTGATTTTTATTTTGACATAGTTATACTTTTTTCGATTTCTATTAATTTTTATACAGTAAGTAGAAATTTAATTTTTTTTTTAAATTTCTGGATTGATAAGGTTAAGGACATCGCGTCCACTGATAATTCTATAAAAATTGAGCGCATAATATTAAGGACATAGTGTCCAGCTTTTGCAAATTGATTTAAAAAAGTTAAGGACACAATGTCCTCATCTTTGTTGTTGTTCTTCTGTCTATTAAGACATACTGTCATAGTTTGAAAATTGTTTAGAAAAAGTTAAGGACACTTGATCCTGAAATTTGATTTTTAAGTTGAAAAGTTCAGGACACTTGGTCCTAAACTTTTACTTACATGTTCAATATTTAAGGACACTTGATCGTTAACTTACAGTTATAAGTTAAAAAGTTAAGGACAGGAAGTCCTTAACTTCCAGTTTTAAGTTCAAAAGTTAAGGACATGAGTCCGTATATTTGACTTGCAGGTTCAAAAGTTAAGGACAGACAGTCCTTAAGTTTGAATTACAGGTTCAAAAGTGAAGGACAGGTAGTCCTTAACTTTGAGTTCAAAGTTCAAAAGTTAAGGACTGTCTGTCCTTAACTTTGATTTCAAGTTCAAAAGTTAAGGACAGACTTAACTTTCAGTTTCAAGTTCAAAAGTTAAGGATATGAGTCCTTAAGTGTGACTTGCAGGTTCAAAAGTTAAGGACAATCAGTCCTTAAGTTTGAATTACAGGTTCAAAAGTTAAGGGCATGCAGTCCTTAAGTTTGAATTACAGGTTCAAAAGTTAAGGACATGCAGTCCTTAACTTTGAATTCTAAATTCAAAAGTTAAGGACACTTGGTCCTTAACTTGGTCTTGAACTTACAGTACCTATTCTTAATTATACAAGGATTGCTCTATACAATATGTCTTGAGTTTCCCATTCTCTTGACTTGCAGGATGGAAACAATATGCATTATAGTTGCTTTTAATGGTAGATGGACTGAAGACTATAAGTATCTTGATCATCAAACAAAGCTTATTCTAGTACCCGAGGCAATTCGATTTCAAGAATTCATTAAACATATCTTTCAAGTTATTGAATTGGATAGAGAAAAGTTTGAAGCAGTGATATGGTTTGATATCAAACTTGAAACAAGTAAGGGAATGCTTGTATCCAAAGATTTAGATCTTCACACATGTATAGAGTTACTAAAAACTCATTCACTCTTCAAGGGCTGTCGTTTCATTGTTGATATTTTAGAAAGAGTTTTTAGATCAACAAGCAACTTTTAACATGTCAACAGAGAAACTCAACATGACAATCAAAACAAATGCCAATAGATAATGGAAATAAATATGGTTGAAACTCAACCAATAACTGAAGAGGTGCTTCAAACACATGTCAACAGAGAAACTCAACATGACAATCAAAACAAATGCCAACAGATAATGGAAATGGATATGGTTGAAGCTCAACCAATAACTGAAGAGGTGCTTCAAACATTTGATTCTATTCAAGTAGAAGGACAAAGCATTATAGAGATTGAAAACGAACAAGCTTTGGGTATTTAAGTCTTAAAGAGTGCATAGGTAATCGAAGAAGTTGCTGAAAAACCCTCTACTCAACTAACTAGACGAAGGTCAAATTTGAAACAAAAAGAATCCCCAACTACGATATTAAGAGAAAATGCTTCGCTGGATGAAATAAAAATGGGATCAGTATTTGACAAAAAGAAGAGTATAATTAACTGTTTTTCGAATATAGCAATTAAAGGACATTTTCAATTCAAGGTTGTTAGATCAAACTCAACAAGAGATTCATTGAAATACACTGATGTAATTAACTGTTTTTTGAATATAGCAATTAAAGGACATTTTGAATTCAAAGTTGTCAGATCAAGCTCAACAAGATATTCATCGAAATGCACTGATGATAGGTGTGGGTGGTGTGTGCGTGCCTTTAGAATTAAAAATTCAACACTGTTCAATATAGTAAAGATTGAGATAAATCATGACTGCTCTGTTAACACTATTAAAGCTGATCAAAGGCATGCAACTTAAAAGTTGATTAGTGGTTACATTATCGACAATCTTCAAGACCCAACGTTTGAAGTTACACCAGCTTTTGTCATAGAAGAGATGCAAAAATTGCATGGATTAGACATTGGGTATCACAAGGCATGGTGTGCTATTCAACTTGCCTCCGTTTTAATAAGAGGAACTCCTGAAGAGAATTATGAATTATTGTCTTCATACTTGTATATGATGAGAAGTAAAAATCCGGGAACATATACTAGCATAAAGATAGACGATAACAACAGGTAAACAATAAAAAAAAAGTTTATTAGTTCGTTTTATAAAATTTAGGACATGCTGTATTTAAGCAGTTAACTTTTGATCTTGTAACTAGAAGTTCAGGACTTGTTGTCCTTAAATTTATAACTTGTAACTCTAAGTTAAGGACTGCCTGTCCTTAACTTTTGCACTTTGAACTGAAAGTTAAGGATTGGATGTCCTTAACTTTATAACTTGTAACTCTAAGTTAAGGACTCATTGTCCTTAACTTTTGATCTTGTAAGTCTACCTACTGGACTATCTCTCCATAACTTTTGGCCTTGTAATTGAAGTTCAGGACTACATATCCTTAATTTTTCTTAACCTTGTTTTATACTGTATTTTCAGGTTTCTTTATATATTTTATGCATATGGATCATCAATATCTGGTTGGAATCATTGTAGACCAGTGATTGCTGTTGATGCAACTTTTTTGAAGTCAAAATTTTGTGATGTTTTAATGATTTTAGTTTCAAAGGATGCAAATAACCAAATTTTCCCATTAACCTTTGGAATATCAGAATCTAAAAATAACAATTCCAATGAGTGGTACTTTAGTCAGCTTCGCAATGCAATTGGGAGCCATGAGAATTTAATTTTTTTATCAGACAGGCATCAAGCTATTGCATATGGCATTGCAAAGGTATATCCTGAAAGCCATCATAGGATTTGTATCTATCATTTGGAGCAGAACCTAAAGCGAAGGAAAGTGAAAAGTGAGGTCACAAACTTTTTCAAAGTGCTGCAAGAGTATACATGTGCAAAGAATTTGATTTATACATCTCATATATAGCAAAAGTAGATAAGAAGACTTATGACTACTTGATAGAAGAACCACCAAAAAGGTGAGCACGTTCTTGTAGTCCACGACGAAGATATAACATGCTCACAACAAATATAGTTGAGTCAATGAATTCTGTCCTATTAGAAGCAAGGGAGTTACCTATAGTAAGAATGATGAATTTCATTCAAGTGAAGCTACAATGTTAGTTTTATGAAAGAAGAAATGAAGCAGAAGGAACTTTTTATGATGTTTCTTATTGGGCAGAGGGGAAATTGAAGAAAAAGATAGATTTAACACTTAATTTTAATGTAAGTATTATGTTCTATGTTTAGCTTATTATTTTAATATAATTTAACATAATATACTAATTTATAATTTTTTAACATTGAAGGTCTTCCCTGTTGATTCATGGCGTTCTAGAGTTGAAGAAGAAGATATAACTTTCTTGGTGGATATAAACAAAAGAACATGTAATTGTTTTCAGTTTCAATTTTATGAATTACCATCCATACATGTAATTGTAGCTATCGAGAAGAGAAACATCAAGAAGTCCAACTTTTGCTTGCACTGGTAGTTAAAGGAATCTTAGCTGAAAACATATGAATGTCAAATACATCCTGTAGGACATACTGATTCTTGGATTGTACCAGACAGTGTTAAGTCACAAATTTTTAAACCTCCAGATTTCAAAGTGTCACCTGGTAGAAGGCAGAAGAAAAGGCATATTCTAGCTATCGAGTCATCAAAAATAACATTCAAATGTGGTCGTTGCAGAAGAATTGGTCATAATAGAACAACTTGTATATATTCTCTTGAAGTCCATCCATTTTTAAGAAAGCATAGAGAATAGTAGACATATCCACTTATGTTTATCGACTCTTTTATGTTTTTGCTATAAATTGGATTCGTTTAATTATCCTTATTTGAGCAGATATCTGAATTTTCAAAATTTCTTTCTGCTTACGTTCTTTTTGATTATTTTGAGTTCAAAGCTTAAAAGTTAAGGACAAGAGTCTTTAAGTTTGACTTGCAGGTTCAAAAGTTAAGGACAGTCAGTCCTTAAGTTTGAATTATAGGTTCAAAAGTTAAGGACTGTTTGTCCTTAACTTTGACTTTCAAGTTCAAAAGTTAATGACAGGAGTCCTTAATTATGACTTGCAGGTTCAAAATTTAAGAATAGGCAGTCCTCAAGTTTGAGTTCAAAGTTCAAAAGTTAAGGACTGTCTGTCCTTAACTTTGAGTTTCAATTTCAAAAGTGAAGAACATGAGTACTTAAGTTTGACTTGTAGGTTCAAAAGTTAAGGACATGCAATCCTTAAGTTTGAATTACAAGTTCAAAAGTTAAGGATAGACAGTCCTTAACTTTGAGTTCAAAGTTCAAAAGTTAAAGATTGTCTGTCCTTAACTTTGAAATTCAAGTTCAAAACTTAAGGACATGTGTCCTTAAGTTTGACTTGCAGATTCAAAAGTTAAGGACATGTACTACTTAAGTTTGAATTACAGATTCAAAAGTTAAGGACAGACAGTCCTTAACTTTGAGTTCAAAGTTCAAAAGTTAAGGACTGTCTGTCCTTAATTTTGAGTATCAAGTTCAAAAGTTAAGGACAAGAGTCCTTAAGTGTGACTTGCAGGTTCAAAAGTTAAGGACATCCAGTCCTTAAGTTTGAAGTTCAATTACACTTAGTCATGAACTAATACTAACAAGCTCTATGGACAAATCAATACTTGACAAAAACAAAGAAATTATTGACATGATGCCTTCATATTACTTCTGAAATTATAATTTTGCGTAGCTGTGACAAAACATTATGGTATGCAAACAAAATAAAAGTGCCTTTTGAGGGATTTATAGGATATTTCAGAATTCATATAGATTCTTTACAATAATTTTATACAAAAGATCAAGCACAACTAACTTTCTTCAAAACTAAACTATAACTCCTTGGGACAGCAAGTTTCATCTTCACTATCATAGTCATCGCCTATATTTTATGGTCTTTTCCACTCACCATGTGCCCAAAGATTTGCGGCAAGTTCTTTTCTAAAGTCTTTTATGTCTTCAGGTAGGAATTTCTCTACATCTTTTCCAATCATCAACAGCTCCACATACTTGATCAGGAATGCACCATAATCAGTCCTAAGAAAAATATAAGATATGGGGTCAATTAAACAATAAAACTAAAGCACATATAAATTATATAACAAATAACAACACGTACGATCCAGTTTGGTGTGGTGATCTTTGCCACTGGATATCAAATTTGTTGAAGGCATTTCCAAAAGACTTGTGATATTTGTCAAACTGTGAAAACTTTAGCAAGTGGGGATCATGCGTGCATACATTTTCATGTGATTCATTCCTGCCTCATATGGCTCACTATGTATGGAATCGTACACATCAATCTTTTTGTCATTCAAGTCCAATACCCATAAAAGAAAATGTGTCACAGCATTATCATTTTCTGAAGGAAGCCGACATGGAAAAATATTTTGTCAATCTCTGCCCAAGCAATTCCACATCTACAACTGTCCCCCCACACATATGGTGTTTGAAACAATTGATTATCACCACACCAAAACTCATCTGCAGTATCTTCATTGAAACCCTTATACACAAGCAGCATATAGTTGTCAAAAAGAATATATGTAGTTGTGCAACGAAAAGGATGGCCGCGAGGGTGGTACCATTCCTTCTTTCTCAGATAATATAGGGCAATGTTAATATTTTTCATAAAAAGGAAAAAAATAAAACAAATCCATCAGTCATAAAATAATTAAAAATGATAAATTAAGAATAAAGAAAATAAATGCCTTGCGAATTATCAAACCTTATCCTCAAGTACAAAGCAACTATCTGAAAGCTCAAGGAAGATTATTTTGCTACTGATTTCTTGATGATACAATTTGTATGGATTCTTTCTTACACCATTATCAACATCATATATATCAGTTTATCCCCTGAAAATTTTGAAAATATAAAAGTTAGAAGTTAGTCCTGAGCTTAGCCTTTCAAGTTCAAAAGATAAGGACACTTGGTCCTGAAGTTTGAGTTTCAAGTTCAAAAGTTAAGGACACATGGTCCTGAACTTAGACTTACAAGTTCAAAAGTTCAGGACACTTTGTCCTTAACTTAGACTAACACGTATAAAAGTTAAGGACAGGCAGTCCTTAACTTATAGTTCCAACTTCAAAAGTTAAGGACACTTGGTCCTGAACTTCAAGTTTCAAGTTCACACATGGTCCTCAACTTAGACTTTCAACTTCAAATGTTAAGGACACATGGTCCTGGACTTTGACTTACAAGTTCAAAAGTTAAGGACACATGGTCCTGGACTTTGACTTACAAGTTCAAAAGTTCAGGACACTTGGTCTTAAACTTTGAATTCCAAGTTGAAAAGTTAAGGACACTTGGTCCTAAAATTTGAATTTCAAGTTGAAAAGTTAAGGACACTTGGTCTTTAATTTTGATGTACAAATTCAAAAGTTAAGGGCACTTGGTCCTAAACATAGACATACAATCACAGAAGTTAAGGACACTTAAATTTAGCTATTTCAATATCACTACACTTAGTCCTAAATTTAAAATTACAAGTTAAGGACATGAATTTAAGCAATTAACAAATAATAAAATATATTAAGGGACTTATTGTTTTTTGCGAGCTTTTCTTTTCTCCTTGCCCAACCACACAATGAATTTCTTTAATAAGTTTGCATCATCTTTGGCATAATAAAAAATACATCTACGAGTATATGTTGATTTTATCCAGCCCAAACTCTTGGGAGTATTTTCATTTTGCTCCATCGATGTTCCTGTTTTTCTTTCCTGATCAAAAGGAGATTTCAACTGCCAACTAAGCTTTTTATTCCTTTTACCTCGACCAATCCCTTCTTCAAAATTTCCTTCAACCTCCATAGAAAAACCCCTATCAATGCTCATTTGTGTACTTTGAGGAGTAGGAGTAGGAATAGAAAATGACGAAGCATCATAACCAATACTATCTCTCTTTCTTTTTCTAATATATTGGTTAAGAGCTTCATCATTATTTTTCTCTGCAATATATATATATATATATATATATATATATATATATATATATATATATATATATATATAT